>JAJJMA010243091.1:0-20232 GCA_023529015.1 Papaver nudicaule
TCCCTCTCTCACAAACCCTAACCCTAAAATATCCTGATCACATCAAATCACAGAGAGAAGCACGAACCGTAACGAAAACCCTAGTTTTATCCAGAAACAAGAACTAGGGTTTCATCATTCAATGGCCGCTCAAACGGTTGTAAACAATCTATACGAAACAGCATCACAACCTGATACAGGAAATGATGCTTATACCTTTCTAGAATTCAATACACAAGGAGATGAATTTGATTATCCTGAATTTCGTGAACTTTCACAACCAATTAGGACATCTGTCTGGTCTCCTACACCTGGTCCTCCATCGTCAGATTCTGGTATTGTCGATCCGGTTGAAAAAAGTTCTTCTGATCTTCAAACTGAAACAAATCCTGTTTCTCCGGTTGCTGGTGCTCTAGGAGGAAGTTCTTCTAAGGTTAGAGGTGGTGGTGGTGGTAGTAGTAGCAGCAGCAGTAGTAATAACAATAATCAGGCTGTGGTTGATGCCTTAGCATCAGGAATGTCTGGTTTGAGTTTCGAAGAAACTGGTGATGATGAGAATTTTGAGTATGGTAAAGGTGATTTTACAGAACATGCTTGCAAGTATTGTGGTGTTCAGAATCCAGCCTGTGTTGTTAGGTGTAATGTTCCTTCCTGTAGGAAATGGTTTTGCAATTCTCGTGGAAATACTTCCGGTTCTCATATCGTTAATCATCTGGTACGAATCTGCTTCAAACTTTTAGTAATTCAGTTCCTTTTATATCTGACATTTATATGATGAACTGTGGTAAAAATGCTACGGTGGGGATAGTTCTCAAGAATGGTCTTATAATGACATTTTGAGTAGGAAGTTGCTAGTAACTGTGCATCTGCAAGCTTAAGATATACAATTATTTGTTATGGATTCATAATAAGTACGCAAGGTTATAGGTGTCTTTGTTTGTTAGATGTAGGAAAACCTCTATCTGAACTGAAATATTACCAAAATGTGTCTGGTATATTTTGTCGTGACCATGAACTTCTGTGCTAGAAACCGTATGAATGAAAATTGTGGTAGGCGGCATATGCACAGATCTCGGATTGTAATTTATACACTTACCTTCCACATATACAAGTTTTGTAGATAAAAGGAAGCGGCTAATGCTGCCACACCCTCTTCCCATTCACCATAATCTAGCGCGTAGCAGTACCTGAATGTGATGATTTAAAAAAGTAAATAAGCAGCAATTCTGAATGTATCATTAGTTATATAAATTTGATCTTCTGAAGCCCAACATTCTAGTTAACAACCATAGACATAACACTAACGTCTAAGTAACGAACATAAACGAATTTCAATAAGCCCATCAGTTGGTTACTGTGCTGATATTGGTCGTGTTCTACATTAGTGGAAGGAGCGGAACATTAATAGATTGTAGTATAATGAAATGATTTTATTGTGATTTTCCTCTTCTATCCATTTTATATTTATTTTTCAGCATTTATGAATTACAACTCAGATTGGCCTCTTGACATTGAACCATGATCGCAACTGAACTTGATTCTTGGTCTTCCTGTTTGACTAAGCACAAAACTGGAATAAGTTTCCAGTTAATATATTGATCGAATAAGACAGCGCAAACTTTCGGGCAATGTTGTCTTAGTTAATGCGGAATTGAACTTAAAACTGTTGGAATTTGAGTAGGTATTTCCTTGCTGATTAGCCTAGCTTACATTTCTTTCCATCTGTAGAGTTGAATGACTTACAAGAGTGGTTCTTATTTTGTTGAAATCTTCATCTAGGGAGGAGCAGTTTGCACGAGTTGCAATTATCTCTGACTTTGTTCTTTATCAACAACCTTTGAGTATGTTTCCTCTTTGATATTTTCCAGGTTCGTGCAAAGCACAAGGAAGTGTGTCTTCATAAAGATAGCCCACTGGGAGAAACAATTCTCGAATGTTATAATTGCGGGTGCCGTAATGTGTTCCTTCTTGGATTTATTTCTGCCAAAACAGAGAGTGTTGTTGTTCTACTCTGTAGAGAACCATGTTTGAGTGTCAATGCATTGAAGGATATGAATTGGGACCTTAGTCAGTGGTGTCCGCTTATTGATGATAGGTGTTTCTTGCAGTGGCTTGTTAAGGTAGGTCAACATGGCTTTTTGTTTATCTTCTAGCCTCAAGGTATAATCAGATTTTCCCAATAAAAAAAATATTTATTTATTTTTAATTTCCTATGCAGATTCCTTCTGAACAAGAGCAGTTGAGAGCACGCCAGATTAGTGCTCAACAAATAAACAAGGTGGAGGAGCTTTGGAAGTCAAACCCGGATGCGTCGTTTGAAGATCTTGAGAAACCTGGAGTGGATGATGAACCTCAGCCCGTTGTGTTGAAGTACGAAGATGCATATCAGGTGCCTAGTTGTAATTGAATTTTTAAATAACCAATAAGTAAACATGGCAGCTAGCAGGACGTTAGTGCTGCAAAACATGTAAATGCCTGAATATCTAACAATATTATAATGTTGAATCTGTTGCAGTATCAAAATGTATTTGCTCCGCTAATCAAACTTGAGGCTGATTATGATAAAGTATGTATCTGTTTTATGCTACTTTCTTTTGTTTTAACTAAGTTTGTAATATGGAAGTGTCTGTAGCGTAATAGTTGCCTGTCTTTCAGACTATGATTGTTAATAATTTTACGTTGTTGTAGATGATGAAAGAATCGCAAAGCAAAGATAGTGTCACGATTCGGTGGGATATTGGACTTAACAAGAAACGGATTGCTTACTTTGTATTTCCAAAGGTGGAGTTGAATATTTCGTTATGTCTGCTCAAACTTCATTATGACTAATATTATTGTTTACATAGCCACCCTTTGAGTCAATGGATCAGTTCATAACAAAATGGAATTTGTTCGTTTTCTTCACTTACATTATTTTGTGATTTGCAGGAAGATAATGAACTGCGCCTTGTACCTGGTGATGAGTTACGGCTTCGTTATTCTGGGGATGCCGTTCATCCAGCATGGCAGTCTGTTGGGCATGTGGTATGTTCTACAAAAGGAGTTAAAATTGGTATTTTGTTGTCTTAGATGTTGCGGAGGTCCCTTCGTCATTGTTACTGTTGTTAGTTATATCTGTCAAATGTATGAGCCAGATTGTTGTGCAACCATGCTGCAAGTTTCAAATATTTGATTAATGTTTTTGCTTTTCACAGATCAAACTAACTGCTCAAGAAGAAGTTGCACTTGAGCTCCGTGCCAGTCAGGTGTGCTTTATTAATATTTGTTTCAGCTCTAGAATTATACTTCGCTGTTCGTACCGTAACCACTTTTTCTTAATATTTTTATTCAGGGTGTTCCTGTTGATGTGAACCATGGCTTCAGTGTTGATTTTGTTTGGAAGAGTACCAGCTTTGATAGGATGCAGGGAGCAATGAAAACTTTTGCTGTGGATGAGACAAGTGTCAGTGGGTGAGGGATAATTCTTTTCTATCCTTGTAATGGCAGGTCCACATATCATGATACAATGCTTATATTTACCATACTGGAGCTATGAGCTATCTATACATGACAAGTGTCTAAAATATTTAAGTATTCAAGTTCAATGATGCCATACAAGCAGATTTGTAGCTGAAGCATCCTCACATTTATTTGGGAAAGAATACTAAGTGAAAGTTTGCTCATAATTCTAGGCATACTACTTCTCTTATTCTTAAATAATTTTTCTTTTGCAGGTATATATACCATCACCTGTTGGGCCACGAAGTTGAACTTCAGGTTGTCCGCAATACACTACCTCGCCGATTCGGTGCACCAGGCCTTCCAGAACTGAATGCGTCTCAAGTATGTTAACTTGGATATAAGTAATTGTGTATTTTTTTTTTGTGTGTTTATCTATGTGTGTGGTCTCAGTTACACAATCACCCAGTTACACAATCACCTCTCGGGGACAATCTATTTGGCAGGTGTTTGCAGTGAAAAGTGTACTTCAAAAGCCAGTAAGTTTAATCCAAGGTCCTCCTGGCACGGGGAAAACTGTCACTTCTGCTGCCATTGTTTATCATATGGCAAAACAAGGCCAAGGGCAGGTACATTAAATACTTGTGTATTTTATGTGGCATGCAACTGTACATTCCATATCCCTACATGCTAATGATACGTAATCTTTAGGTCTTAGTCTGTGCTCCAAGTAATGTTGCTGTAGATCAACTGGCTGAAAAGATTAGTGCAACTGGGTTAAAGGTACATTTCTAACATTAATGTTGTCGCATGTTTTAATATTTTAACATCACTTTGGGTCTTTCTGGAAGTAACAAGGGTATTTGTAGATACGTAGCTCAGATTTAGGATATCTAACTTGTCTCTAGTTGTTAGCCTGTCGGAAGTGCTTCACCCTTGTTGTCATATAATGTATAACTACGATTCAACAGCAATAAATGATTACGCTGTGGTTTTATAAACCTCTTTATGATGTCTCTAGTGTGTATGCCACTTACATACTCTAGATACAGCCACAATGGAAAAATGGCATTCAATATGATGTCTCTAGTGTGTATGCCACTTATATACTCTAGATACAGCCACAATGGAAAAACTGCATTCAATATGATGTCTCTACAATGGAAAACCGGCATTCAACAACTCGATGCTGGTGGATTTTGAGATTCATTGAGTTAATCTTAAAGGCATATCTTGCGTTCTGTAATTTTTCAAATAGTGTCCAAAGTTCTTAGGTTGCTTCAGTTACCCATTGGTTGCACCCTGGAATTCTATACCACCAATAAATGGTGAATATGGGTACAGTTGGCTTCTTTATTTATCTCGAGATTTGTTGAAATATTCAGGTTGTTCGTCTCTGTGCAAAATCAAGAGAAGCTGTGAGCTCTCCAGTGGAGCATTTGACACTGCATTATCAGGTACATTGTGGGTTTTTGGTTAGCCTCATGCGTTACTTTTTGAACGGTTTGTTGTAAAGTCTAATCACAATGAGTGTTTATCTGTGCCAGGTTCGACATCTTGATACTTCTGAAAAGAGTGAACTTCACAAGCTTCAGCAGCTGAAAGATGAACAAGGTGCATTTTGCAACTTATTTACTTGTCAAAAAGCAATAGATGACTTCTCTATTTATCCGTTTGTGGATTCAGTTTGTTCGACATTCTGTCACCGTCCAACTTTTGGTCTCTTAGCCACTTTTGAATTGATTCTAAACAGTATTTCTTATGTCATTTGTACTCTTCCAGGAGAATTGTCGAGTAGTGATGAGAAAAAATACAAAGCCCTCAAGCGGGCCACTGAGAGGGAGATATCTCAGAGTGCTGATGTCATCTGTTGCACATGTGTTGGTGCTGGAGATCCTAGACTGGCAAACTTTAGGTTTCGTCAGGTCATCGATTAACTCCATTGTAAAATATGAAAATATTTTTTCAAATTTTATAAACGTCCTTTTGTTGATTCAAGCGTTATCATAATATGTGACAGGTTCTTATCGATGAGTCAACTCAGGCAACTGAGCCCGAGTGTCTAATTCCATTGGTTCTAGGAGTGAAACAGGTGACTTGGTTACCATAAGTTGCCAGGTGATTGCCTTTTATTTTTATTTATGTAGCCTTTTAACCATTATCCCCTTGAACTAGGTTGTTCTTGTCGGTGATCATTGTCAGCTTGGTCCCGTCATCATGTGCAAGAAGGCAGCTCGTGCTGGCCTGGCTCAATCTCTCTTTGAGCGCCTTGTGCTCCTCGGTGTGAAACCTTTCAGACTGCAGGTATGATCTAGCGTTCCTTTATGCGTACTGAGCATTATATGCCTGAGAGATCTTAAAAGGTGATGTTTGTGGATTTTTTAATTGCACCATTGTTTTGCTCATGGTCTATCAGGTTCAATATCGAATGCATCCATGCCTCTCAGAGTTCCCATCTAACAGTTTCTATGAAGGTACACTTCAAAATGGAGTGACCATTAATGAAAGACAATCTACTGGTATTGATTTTCCTTGGCCCGTGCCAAACCGCCCCATGTTCTTTTATGTGCAGGTATTTGGAGCTACTTTCCATGGTTCCCGCATTGTTGTTTCAAAAGAATTGTCTTGACACACACACACACACACACACACACACATACAATATCTAACCCATAGATTTTCAATTGGTATCTTTTTAGATGGGGCAAGAGGAAATAAGCGCTAGTGGAACTTCATATCTGAATCGTACAGAGGCTGCAAATGTGGAAAAGATTGTGACAACTTTCTTGAGGAGTGGTGTGGTTCCTAGTCAGGTATCTGTTACTTTTTTTTAAATGGGTCACAGTTATAACTGAAAGAATGTTTACCTCATGCTTTCTGAACATCTTTTTGGTCTTCGTGATAGTAGTGATATTGATTTATGGTTCCTCCTATGTAATCTGCAGATTGGTGTTATAACACCATATGAAGGACAGAGGGCCTATATTGTGAATTACATGGCAAGAAATGGTGCTCTTAGGCAGCAATTATACAAAGAAATCGAGGTTACCTTCTTCAAAATGATGAGATGTGTAATTATTTTCTTTTTAGCTGATTGTTATCCTGTAACACTTTGTGGTCTTCACAGGTTGCTAGTGTTGATTCGTTCCAAGGGAGGGAAAAGGATTTCATTATCTTGTCCTGTGTTAGGAGCAATGAGCATCAGGTGAGTTTCATATTTAGTTCTCTTTGTCCTTCAGTCAACTCTGCTTTACAATTCTTAGGAGAGAAAATAGGCTGTCATTTGTTATATATCCTCTGTCCTTCGTTCGTCATCTCTATTGTTTTTTTTCGAGTTAATTTTAGTAACTTCCTGTAGAGCCCCTTGTTATATAGGTTCCTGTTGCTCAATTGTTTTAAATGGAAAGAAAAAAACATCTGATGTCAGGCATTTCACCTGGAGATTATATTATGTGTTTCTTACTTAATTGTGGGTTTTTGTGATTTAGTTTTCGATTCTAATAATCAATCTATGACTAATCTGGAGACCTTTCCAAGTATAGTAAAATCCTGTGACTCATGTCTATTCACTTTTTTAGGGCATTGGGTTCCTTAATGATCCACGTCGGTTGAATGTTGCTCTGACTCGTGCTCGATATGGTATCGTGGTCTTGGGAAACCCGAAAGTATTAAGCAAACAGCCACTGTGGAACGGCTTGTTGACTCACTATAAGGTATCTTTAATGTTCCCTGTCTGATACCTTTCACTGTTTGTGAGACCCGTAACTTGCTTAAGAGGACTGCATCTCACCATTTACTCACAATGGTAGTTGATTTCTCACAATTCTCTCAGGAACACGAGTGCTTGGTGGAGGGGCCTCTGAATAACTTGAAGCAGAGTATGGTTCAGTTTCAAAAACCGAAAAAGGTATTATCGCCTTTACAATTGGGTACTTAACTTGATGCATTTGACGAATGGCTTGTTATTTGTGGACATCTTGGACAGAATCTTATAATGTGGGTTATTTTTGAATCTGGAGCAGATCTACAATGACCGCAGACTTTTCTTTGGAACTGGTCCTGGAGTCGGTTCTAATGATAATTTCGGTTCATCGAGTCCCAATGCTGATAAAAGAGGCAATCGTTCTAAAGGTACCTTTCAGGCATATTACTTGCTTCCAACAGTGTGGAGTTGGTACACTGCTGTTTTTTTTTTAAATCTTACATGAGGACATGGAATTTGAGATGTTCTAGATCACTTGTTGTCATTGTTATTTAGACTGACATTTCTTGATCCAATGTGCTAGGAGGTTACATGCCTTTTGGACCGCCACCTAGTGGTCCCCATAAGCCTGCTGTCCACCCAGCAGGATTTCCTGTTCCACGCCTTCCTCTTCCGCCTTATCATGGTGGTCCTCATTCTCAGCCCTATGCTATTCCAACTCGTGGCGCCGTTCATGGACCGATTGGAGCTGTTCCCCAAGTTCCTCAACCTGGGAGTAGGGGATTTGGGGCTGGTCGTGGAAATGCTGGTGGTCCTATTGGGGGGCATCTGCCACACCAGCAAGGTGCACAACAAGCTCTTGGGAGTATTGGCTCAGGTTTCAATTTCCCTCCGTTGGACAACCCAAACAGTCAGTCATCTGTTGGTGGTCCATTATCACAAACTGGACTTATGACTCAGGTGCATAATTTGCCTACCTAATTATTCCCTTTGTTCTGTTGGGTCTAGTAACCATGAAAAATCAGGTTTTGAGGCTTTAAGAATGACGATTAGTATGTGGCATTAATTGTTTTTGTTGTCTGTTTGCAGATGCCAGTGCAAGGGCTCAGCCAGACATTCCGTGAAGGATTTTCTATTGGTGGCATGTCTCAGGTATCTAATATTTTTCTAATTTAAGTTCATCATCCTAGTTATGTAATGCTCCAACGCTTATTTTTCTGACATTATGTTGTGATCAATCAGGATTTCTTGGGTGATGACTTTAAGAGCCAGGGATCACATGTTGCTTACAATGTTGCTGATTTCTCCACACAGGTAATGATGGTGGATTTCATCTATCTTTCATGTTCTTACTAGATTTCTTCACCAAGGTGTATTAATTTAGAAGTGTAACTTGATACTATGATCTAGCCCGTAGTTTTTGCCCTGCTTGGTTACTGTGTTTAACCTCTTGGGGACTCATAAATTCTTGGTCATATATTTAGTGTTCACTCGTAGTTCGTTATTAAGTGAAATAAAGTACGATGACTAGGTGTCCAATACAATTTAATGATTTATTATCCGAACAGACATCCTACTATTCATATGGGAACCAAGCAAGTAATTAATGTACACCTTGTGGTTGATTTGTTACCTTGCAGGCTTCTCAAGGCGGGTACGAATATGTTGCACAAGGTGCACAAACTGGATTTCCTGGGAGCTTTTTAAACCAGAATACTCAGCCTGGATACTCACATTTGGGTTCTGGGAATGATTTCATTTCTCAGGTTTGTTTAATGTTTGATTGAACCTGTAAACATCAAATGCTTTTTGGTGTCTTCAATCATTCTGATACTGTTTTCACCTGTAGGATTACATGGCACATGGATCTCAAGGGCTGTTTACTCAAGTGGGTTTTAATGATCCATCGTCAGATGATTCCTCTCAGGCTCATTTTGGTGTCCCAGGCCACAATCCACTTCAGACACAGGTTAGTTTCATCTGACATTGACGGTATTTATTGGGTCTAAAATTGACTGCCTGGTAATGTAATACTGACGCTGATTTCAACAAATTTTGATCCCCATTTTTTTTCTTTTGAACCAGGGCTTAATGAATCCACTTTACTCTCAGCCCTTCACCCATTACAGTACTACCCAGCCAGGAAATATGCAGCCTCCACAACAGCAGCAGGGTCAGGGCCAGGGCTCACAAAACCATAAACAGCAACAGCTGCACTACAGCGGCTGAACCGCTGTGGACCCCTGATTAGTTGATGGGTTATACTCTTTTGCATCCTGGCAGATTGGTTATGCTGACATGAGATGCGCGCTGTTTCTTATCTGCCTTGACACATGCTGAAGAAAAAGAAGACGTCACCATATTTTGAAACGACATGCTTTTCTCCTATGAACACAACAGTGGTAGGTTGGATTGATTTGGTGAAGTTTCAGAAGGCTTTTTAAGTTAGTTGTTTTGCAGACGGCTAATAATGTCACGAAGGGCTATCATGGGCAGCGTTGCTTGAGAGTGAGGAAAGAATAACCCCCGCGTTCCTGCTTGAAGTTTTCTGTTATTTTGAGGAGTAAGAAATTTTGAAGGAGTAAGAAATTTTGAAGGAAAGGAGCACTGGTTACATGGTTGTTTATAAAGATGATGACGACGATGACAATGAAGGCTGAAGTGTGCTGTTCAGTTCTTGTAGAAAAAAAAGGGATGGCAGGTCGATCAGCCTAGCAAAATATTATGTATATATATATACACGTCACCACCCGACAAAATATCAACCTGGCCCCACCTTAATATTATAGAATATTCTCAAAAATTTCTCCCATGAATTGTATTAGGGGCTATTTAGTTTTTGAAGTTTGAAAAGAAAAACCTCTATTTGATGGATGTGGCATGTTACATGATGGAGTATATCAGTATTATCTTTTGGTGTATGTTACTTCTCTCCTCCTTTTTGTCATGTCAGTTTGAAAGGGTTGGTTTCCTCTCCTAAAGCGTTGGGGGTTAAGTAATCTCACACGTCTTGTTCAGGGTATAAGCTTATGGAGTAGCAGTATGAAATCTTCTTTTTGATGACCAGCGGATTTTTGATTTATAAACAGCCAGGGCATAATTGGTGTTTCTTTTTCAGGTTTCCCGGTCCTGTTTGTTATAAACCTACGATGCGTTTGGTTGCAAGATTTTGAAGGTGGGATTCATTGCCAAAGAGATAAAATCTCAGCTCAAAGAGGACATTTCGGCCATAGCAACGTGGCACTATGAAGGTGACACAAATCTGATGATACACCTTCAAGGGATAACAGGGACGTTCAACAACATTTATTTTTGCACTTTGTTGATTCTTTCTGTTAATCAACAATTAATCTCACTTATTACAGTAGAACCTCTATAAAATAATCCGCGATAAATTAATACTCGCGTTAAAATAATAAAGTTGGGACCAACGTGTTAAATTAATAATTTGATAAATTTATAAATTAATAACTTTTAGAACCTGTATATAGGTCCCATATGATATATAAATTAATAATACTTTAAAATATATAAAATTAATGTTACGTTTATGATATTTTAGTAAAGAATGATTCAATTGTGACTTGGGTTTTCTTAAAATTGACGTCACATTGAATTTCATCTTCGACTTTTATTAAAATTAGACTTCGGTATTCTTGAAATTGATGTTAGATTGAATTTTAGCTTCGACTTCTATCAACATTCGAAGAGTTTTTGTCTTTGTAGATTCTTGATGCAATAGAAAATATATAAATTAATAATTATTATATTATTGATTATTTAATATCGCGATAATATAATAAATTTTGCCAGTCCCGACGCTTATAGGGGATACTTGTGTACCCAATCCACTATTTTTTTATTTTTTTTTGTTTGTCCTTGTATGCAAGTAACTCACCTATCCAAGGGCAAGAGACATCGATATTGGGTCTCAGATGATTGAGTGGCCAGCGCACTTTAAGCTCTTATGGGAATACACAGTTACACGGGTGTCTTGGATCAGGATTATATGGATAAAAATATATAATAGTTTACATGAATTTTATAATGTTTTTTCGAAGAATTATGGATATTTACAGATATATAATTTTGGATTATGATGGATAAAATTTGAGATTAATGTAGATTTATAAAATTTTGAAAATGATTACCAAACAATACGCCCATAAGTTGAGGTGGTGGTGGTGGTGGATGGTGATAAGTAGTAATGGGGTGGTGGTGCTAGTGGGTGGGTGGAGGTTGTTGTTAGTGGTGCTGGGGGGTGAAGGTGGTGATGGTGCTAGTCGGAAATGGTAGTGGTGGTTGTAGTTGGTGGTGGTGGTTGGCGGTTATAGTTGGTAATGGTGGATGGTGGAGGCAGTGGTGGTGCTGGTTGGAAATGGAGGTGGGTGGTACCGCTGGGTGGTGGTTGGTGGTGTTGGTGGGTGGTGGTGGTCGGTGTTGGTGGAAAAACATGGCGTACCGTGATATCAAAGAAAACCAAAAAAGAATAAAAAAATTGTCCACACGAATTCATAAAACTCTTATGATTGGGTTGAGATTGATATAAGATAAAAATACACATATTTTGCCTACAAATATTCATAAGAATCCTAGTTTATCTTGGCCTTCAATTATCCTAGGAAAGCATAAATGAATTGAATAACTAGGATATCCGTGGAATCTAAAAAAATTCAATTTGAATACCATGGATATTTAATGATTTCGTATATATCCTAATTCAATACCAAGGAGTTTTCAGGACTATTAAATATCCAAATAAATCTTAATCCAATTTATTTATTTTTATTTTGTTTTCTTCTTTATATCACGTCATCAATTATATTACTTAGTTGGTAATCAAGTTAAAATCAGTTTGAACTCTTTCATTCTCTAATATTTTTCGTAGAGAAAAGAAAATGAAAAAGCCATCGAAAGATGGTTGATGGTTTCTACTCCACTAAGGAAACTGTAAAACGGTTTCTATTCCACTAATGAAACTGTAAAATCATTAAAAACCAAAATATGGTGCTAGTTTGGACTCAATTATCTTTACGATGATGATCACATGCATGGTTGTGGCCAACCTACGGCCATTTAATATTGGTATTTTTCTTTATTAGACAAAGATCACGTGTATCATATATGGTTTTGAAAAAGCAGGGGTACCGAAATACAACCAACTTTTCGTTTGGGCTCGTGAGACTTATGGTCAGATCTGGACGATCTCAAAAATCAATATCCAGACCTGTTAACCTGAGTTTGGATCTCAAAGGATCAGTCCGACACAAGACAAGGTCTTGGTAAATCCAATGGATGGATTGGGGACAACGATCAGGTTTATTAATAACGTACTTCTTGTGTTTGCTTTAATTATATAATCAGAGAATATAATGCGGAAAGTAAAGCACACAAGACACCAGAGATTTTTTTAACGAGGAAACTACGACCTGTAGGAAAACCTCGGGACCTCGTCCAAATTGAACACCGCAGAGTACAAACTGTCTACAAACACTAGCCTACTATAAGACTTCGGTCTGGGATGTAGCAGAGACCAATTCCAACCCTCCAAGCGAACTGGCTACTGTCGCACTCCTTACGTCTATAGATCCCCCACAGATCGTCACGCACTTGATTCCCCTAGCTGACGTCCTTTACAGGCCTAGGAGTTGCTTTAACCGCTGTTAAAGGCTTGTGTCAATAATTCCGGCTTTGCAACCTCAATTATCAACTGTATGTTTGAACTGTCCTCTATCAGTTTGACATACACAAAGTGACTTCCTTCGGATTGCTCCAGGTCATACGGAAATCTACTTACAAGCGGGGCTAACTAGGTTGTAAAAAGAATCACTTAAGAAACTTATACAACTGGAGCTAACTAGGTCTTACAACATCGAGTGCAGCCGTGCGTTGCTTCCTTTCAACCCTGTGTGTAACGTATCAGTTCTTGAATGGCCTTATATCAGAAGAGAAGGACCGTAGAATAGACAAGAACGTGATCAGGTTACCAAGGTTACAGGTTACTCCGATTTCAACCACTAAGGTCTCAATCTCCTACATGTGCTTCCCAACTCTCAAGAGAAGTATTTATAGTCGTTAGGTAATTCCCACAGAGGAACTGCTACCTGATATAGAATGACTATACCACAACAAGCATTCACCGAAGTGAAAAGAGTTTACGATCAATTCCACAGAGAATCTTCACGTATGCTTGATGCTTGTAGTTTTCGTTCTAGGAACCTCTATTTATAGCACTCAATAAGATAGGTTGCTTAGGAATAAAACAACTAGTTACTTGTTCCACAAGTTTATCAAGCGCCCATGTAAAACGAACCCGTTACTTAACTTGCACACAAAGAAACCTAGATTTATCTCAATTGGAAATCTTTATCATTTATCTGCCAAGTGTTTTGTTAGCTCAAAAACACTTCAAGAATGATATCCAACAGACCAGAGATAATCTTTATCTTATTGACACATTGAGAAGCGTTAGATGGACCACAAAAGATATTTCGTGATAACCAAGTCCAACTAAGAGATAAAGGAGTCAGAGTTTAACCCGTGTGAAAATCCCAGAGAATATTCACTTTGGCCGGTTCGCAAACCGTCCATCTGAATCACGACCAAATGCATCGAATCTGAGGTTCACGTACTAGTACGCGTACAAATTGACGCTTTGGAACTCAGGAAAAATTCCCAAGTCACTGTTCACGAACTGGTTCGGGAACCGTCGTTATTCAGATTAGGGTTTAACTTGGATCAGCTGGAAGTTCTGGACTGGGCCAGTACTTAGACGTGTTAGACGCCCTCAGCTATAATCCACTGGACTCTTGCTCAAGAGTACTCCTTTAGATTCACCCATATCCAACAAGTGATTTGCAAGCAAACCATTGCAATGGACAAATGGTATCGAATCTATCTCATGCATTCTTGTAAACTTAGTATTCGTGGGAACAAATACCAACATAACACATGGTCATGTAGATAAGAACACAATCTCAATCGCTATTAGTATCTCTACTAAAGTAGCCGACTATTTCGAAAGATAGAGTAAGTAGAATAGAAGAATTTCCATAAAAGTCATAACTCCTACTAACCTTTTGTCAAGAATAATTGATGTCAGTCTTCGTCTTCAAGGTCTCTACTACTTAGTCTGTATCCCAATTCCGAAATCTAAACTCTAGTAGGCTAAATCAAGAATTGTGTTTTGACACCTAAAACTGACAACCAACTTGACATACCAACGCTAGTGGGTTTGACTGGACAATACCCTAACAGGTTTCTATCCTTACAAGAAATCATCCATTAAACACAATGTGGGTTTTTCCTTTGAGATAAGAGTCAAAATTGGCGTTTCCAACAATTTCTACCAATAAACCATTGGTTTCTATCTCTTCAAAGAAACCATTTGTAACCATCATGTGGATTTTTCTGTACAAAAATAATTTTCTTAAAAAGAATCATCTACACAAACCAATTAAATTTGGGTTTTCTCTATCTACACATGAATGGGTTATCGTTGTTATCACCGAAACGAAAAATTGCTCCATTAATTCTCGAGGGATATTTAGCAACTTCAACTTTTCCTCGTGATAATAGTCTCCAAGCTTAATACCGATCCTCTTGAAATTGGAATATAATAGGACACATTGATCAAAGGGTGCGCACCCGGCTGATAAGTTAGCATATATTATAAGTCCTTGTAGTGACTAAATTGATATTCAGTTTCTCTCGATAAAGAAAGTGTCCATGATTTCTTTCAGAATCATTGTCTCGTTGACCATATAGGTTGGTAGTTGTTGGAGATTTTATTTGCTTTTGGCTATAACCAATGAATATTTGGGTTCCAAATCCATGGTTGATGGTACTGGCTCTCAAAGTCAATATCTGTGGTATAATATGATGTTGTTGAAATTCAGAAATTACCATTGGTATATAATATATATCCTTGAATTAATCGTAATACTTTACGAAACTTAATATTTTCGTATGATGAGATAAAAATATTTCCGCCATGATCAGGGGGAGAATATGCGCCACTAGTAGTTGTCGTTAATTTAAAAGTTATATCAATTTATCTTCCCAATATGAACAAATTTTTCAAAGGATGGCATTTTATAATTGGCGTGAAATATCTCATTAATTAGCTTTTCTATAAGATAATGCCCAGAGGCATGTCCAATCACATCTAGCATGTAACATTTGGAAGAGGCTACATATAGAGCTCCAATAGGGTCTATCATAAGACGATCCACATTCTCAAAATAAATATCTCCAAGCTCGTTTGAAGAGGAGGAAATTATAATGCCTGTGGGCACTGGTACCAGTAAATTTTGAATTTCTTAAACACTAGAGAATTGTGTGGGATCGTAGAAATTTTTTGATTTTCGAATATTCATTTACAGTAGCTACTGAAATAATAATGATGGTGGTTGTGAACCCTCTGCTGAGAAATATCGACACATGTAATTGGTTGGCATAATATCCAAATTAGGTTGGATAATATAATTCTCGATTGACGCTATTTTGGATCCATGACTTAGCACCTTAAAATTGCCAAGCCTGAAAACTGCAGGTTGGTGTTAGTCACAATGCGCAATGAGAGAATTATGGTCGTTCTATTAAATTGACGCTATTTAAGGGTTATATTTTTCTCAGACCCTAAGATTGGTTCATTAGTATCCCTTTCTCCAAATATGGTGCATTTTGGGTGGTGGTCCTTGATGGACTTGTATTGCATTCACAGTGGAAATGTGGTCGGAGAACATATATGATTTTGTAATTTTTTTAAGGGATTGAAATCATATTCAGGCAACTACCTGACTTGATTATATCAGGTTTAACAATCAGTGTTTTTTTGAAACAAAATTGGTAAAATACCAGATATCCGGATAAGTTGATTATATCAACTTTATAGGTCTCATGGGGAGTCCTTAAAAACACTTAAATCCACGCTTAATTTTAGCAGCGTAAATCTCATTTTTACTTAATCTGTAGTTTAAGAGTTGCTTGCATAAAACTCGTTTATGAAACTTGAGTTATTATTTTGATGCTCATTAATCCTCATATAGTTGAGTTAGCATCTATAATTACGTTAAAAGTAGTACTCTTTCCCCTTCGTTTCAGGTTTTGTCCCATGTGGTTTTCCTGACAAGGTTTTGACGAGGCAACATCTTATTGACGTTGAATTTTCATTCTACATGTTGATATTGTACTCTTTTTCCTTCGTCCAGATTTTGTTCCATTAGGTTTTACTGACAAGGTTTTAGTGAGGCAAATAAATTATACATGGTGTTCATCCAAGGGGGTGTTGTATTACTTCAGTTGTTGGTGGATGTCCTCTTTCCATTAGGAGTATCTATTCTCTTCCCGTACTGTACTCATATCTTGG
The DNA here is from genome assembly GCA_023529015.1 of Papaver nudicaule. Classification (NCBI taxonomy): domain Eukaryota; kingdom Viridiplantae; phylum Streptophyta; class Magnoliopsida; order Ranunculales; family Papaveraceae; genus Papaver; species Papaver nudicaule. The sequence continues at coordinate 16,491 of JAJJMA010243091.1, forward strand.
CTCTTTAGTGAAGAAACTACACCAACCACTTCTGTAAATCATCTCGCGAAGATACCAATCCAAGATACAAGTTGTGTTTGATGAAGACCAATCAAAGATACAAGTATTATTCGAAGACAATACGGTTTGTGTAACACAAAAGAAGACTTCATCAACTATCATATTTCTTCAAGAAAGCACATTAATCTTCTGCATTCAAGAAATTCGTTCATCGAAAATGGAAGACTCGACTCAAATATTGACAAGCCAAGATTCAAGTGAAGTAATCATCAGGGGGAACGTCATTGTTCAAAGGCGTGTTTAGTGGACTTTTCGCGTTGTACTCTTTTTCCTTCGTTGAGGTTTTGTCCCACTGGGTTTTCCTTGGAAAGGTTTTAACGAGGCAACATTTGCGTGTCCAACACTGTTTCAAGTCTTTACATGCTCGTGCAACAAGTTTTTCTCTTATGAGTTTTCCTGGTCTGTTCGTAATGACTTAGACACGGTGGTCATAAGGGGGAGTGCTATAAACCTAAAATTTAATGACTAAGATGGCCTTGTGTCTAAGTTTAGGGTTTGCATAAACTTGGGTACTAAGTCTTCTATACATATAAATAGAGGCTAAAGCCTATGTATTCTAAACACATCTTAATGAAAATCTTTCCTACTTTCTCCTCCCTATTATGTCTCTCTATATTTCATACTACTGTTAAGTGCAACTGTACTACAATATGGATTGTAACTTACCTTTTATTTCGAATACGGTAAACCAAGTCCAATTATAGAGAAGATTTTGAGTCTTGCTGTAACGAGGTCACCCTCTTGACAACTTTTGTAACGGCTCATCTTTTAACTGTTGGATTTTACGTCATAGATATAAACACATCTCAAGACAAATTTTGAAAATAAAAATATATTAATTATTTTCATTAAAACTTAATATCCTTGCAGTATAAAGAAGTTACGAAGAAGAAAAAGAGAGGTGATGCGGCCAGGTGTTTTGTATTATTAATTGTGTTTTGCACTATTCACTGTGTTTATACATATATAACCCCACCAACTGATATATTACGATGATACCCTATTAGGAGCTGATACCCGCCAGGTATTACCCAATATGTAATTTGTTGAAATGTCCATAAATCCGGTATTCGATTAACCGGAGATCCTTTTGTAGATATAGTTTAACCGGAGGTCCAAAATTATGGAGAATATATTAATATCCTTCTCCCATACGTGTGAACCAATAAAAACACTAAAACAACTCTATCTTTCTCTCGCTCTTTCTTCTTCCTCCTCCTTTCACTCTATTCTTCCTTTTTCTTGCTGGGTTCAATCATCAACACAAGAAATCAATTAAAACCTCTAGATTTACAATGAAAAAATCGTGAAAACCTAGATTTACAATGAAGACATCATCAAAACCTAGATCTATAATGAAGAAATCATCAAAATTCTTCGGAATTAATTAAATCAACACATATCATAAAAATTCACTGAAAACCAAATCAGGTACTAACGGTACATATTATCAAGTAATGGGTTCAGTACATATCGATATGTACTGGGTTCGGTACATATCAATATGTATTGAATGAAAACAAGAAGAAGATGAAGAAAAATCTCAAATCAGGTAGTAAAAATACATATTGATATGTATAAAGTGAAAAAAATAAGAAGTAGAAGAATATCCCAAGTCAGATACTAACAATACATATTGATATGTAATGGGTCCGGTATATATCAATATGTACTGAGTGAAAGCAAGAAAAAGTAGAAGAATATAGCTACTAAGAGTACATATTGATATGTACTGAGTGGAATACCAAAAAAAAGAAAAAAAGAAGAAGATATCTACTGAGTGAAAAGAAGAAGTAGAAGAATATCCAAGTCAGGTACTAACAGTATATATCGATACGTACTGAGTGATAACAAGAAGAATTAGAAGAATTCTCAAGTCAGGAACTAACAGTACATACTGATATGTACTGGATTTTCTTCTTCATTAACCCATTCTCGAATCTTCTTATTCTTCAAACTCGAACCTTCTTTTTCTCCTTCACTTCATATCGAATCTTTCACCATCACTTTCTTCTCTCTTCATTTTATCGCTAATGGTAACGAAAAATTAGATCTCAAATCAAACCAATTTGAACAATTATAAAAATAAAACCATATATGTATATTTAGTTACAAAGAGAGAGAAATGCATCATCTTGGCGCCACTAATGGAGTGTAGAAACGAGATAAAGGATCAACGAATGATCTGATAGCAAAATCTTGATTCTTCTTCTTCTTTTACTCCCTTTCTCTACCTTCATTAGGTTTTTTTCCTCACTCCACTGTCTCTTAGTGTCTTCCGTTGAATATGAAGAGGGTATTTTTGGAATTTATGAAATTCGACTTGTTAGTCTACACGTGTGTTCCTCTTTTTCTTTTGTTTTTGGACCATTAGTTAAACGGGTCCTCAAAAAGGACCTCCGGCTAATCAAGATGTGGAATCCTTGACCAACTAGTAGATTCTACGATTATTAGGAACCGATGTATTCATATCATAATACCCGACGGGTATTAAATTGGCTAATAGGTTCAATACCTGGAACTGGAACGGGAACCGATAAGTTCTGGTCGGTTTTGGATAAACGGGTACTCATTGATAGCCGTAGACTTACAATAATGTTTATGGATTCCTTTTCATATATTTTTTTTTTCAAAAATAACATTTATTGATTTTTAGAGTTTCATTTGAAGTACTTATCTTTCACTCAAATTCTTCTCGACGAGGATCAACGTCTTTCCTTTTTTTTTGGTCAATCAAAATTAAAAAAAAATATTATCATTAATCATCAAGTGAATAATTGGATAACGTGGTTCTCCCCATTGAAGTCGCAGCTGGGTCGAAAACCATGGTATCTGAGCAAGTTAGAGATCTTAACATTGAGGAGCCGTGCTCGAGTACCAGGAACTATGATTTGGTACGTTTGTTCTCTTATCTCTTGTTTAACGTTCTTTACTCTAGTAACTCTAAATTTAGTTTTTTCCCAGTTTCTTTTAACTGTCTGTGCTTAATTACTGGTTTTGTTTGGCATTTGTGGGTTTATTTCGTCTGTTCTATTTGTGGGTCTTTTATCTTCTACACCTTTATATATGTTTGAATAATTTGGTTTTTGTTCGTTCGAAAAACCGACTCTTGTAATACCCCAAGTGCACGGTGTCGAGATGTAGACAACGGCAAGTACGGGTTGTCCCAGAGAGTGTTTAAAATACTGTTGTAGAATTTATAGATATGTTATAAAATACGAGAGCGAGAAATCAATGCGGATTAAATCAAAATTGTGAAAATGTCAAGGTTTCGGAAATCCGTTGCAGGTGGTTTACTTGTATTCAATCACTAGGTTATCGGTTTACTCATGAAAAGCGGCAACACATAGCCACTAATACACGGAATATATTTCATTTATGAACCAAAGATGCAAATCATCAAAAAGAGTTGTTTGTTCTCAACCTAAGATAGAAATCATAAGTGCTAGATATACATGGCATAACTAGTCAAAGGAAATTCATAAATAAGAACAAGGTTCAATGAGTTCTTCTAAAAACCTAACAATGGACTATACTTGGCATAGAACATAAAAAATCATATAGAGAGTAAAACATTAAAAGAGACACAAACATGAAATTAAGCACTTATTATTGAAAACCCATAGTTCAAGAATACAAGAAAATCATTCTACAACTTCATCCTTCCACCCTAAAAAGAATT
>JAJJMA010243170.1:0-10109 GCA_023529015.1 Papaver nudicaule
ATATGCCTTTATTGACAACCATCGGTACGAGTGATGAACAAATAGTTAGAAGCATACGAGGTAGGCGTGGCTAGTCATCATCTAAGGTGGGAACTCGTATAACCTTTCTCGTAATCATTATGTAATTTACGTTTTGATCATAGCATGTTGTGTGTTTTTGGGTGAGCATGTTGTTTGCTATGCGCCGTTGAATTCCCTGTGGAAAGTGCCTATAGAAAGACCACAGATTCTCGCTAAGTTGAGTAGCACGAGAAGTGCAATAGTATTAGTAGCACGGGAAGTGCAGTATTATAAATAGCATGGGTAGTGCAATAGTATTACTTTTTATGTTATAAACTAATTTATGTCTTTAGTAGCACGGGAAGTGCGATATTATAAACCGAGGTAATTGGGGAAATTGGCGAAGGCATATCATCATTGGTTGATCGCAGAAGGTTGTAGTATAGGATGCAGTCTCTGCCCCTTTCTTTTCCTAACATGTTATGTTATAATACGACGACTTGCTGAGTGTTGGGTGATGAAGGTGTTTACTTCTTTCCTTAGTAGAACTGTAAAACATGATAATGATTACTTGAATGATGTACCTGTTTCCACTGAGCACCCCTTTGGGATGATGTGCTCACTCGTTTCCACTTCAGTTTCAGTTTTCAAAAGAGATGGTGCACGTGAAGAGTTACTTTCGTAGTTTAACGTTTAATCGAGTTAGAGGTTTTTGTGTAACATCTTCGTCTGAATACTTTATGAAATTGTAACAACATACATTATTATATTTATATCACATGAGAGGTTTATATTTACGAAAATCAGAGTGCTTGGTTTTCTTTTTCAGTTTCTTCTGTAAGTAGGTATCTTGAGTAGATGATCTAGTTTCCTCAACGCCTCTTATTGTAGACTATAAGCAGGTGGATTAGGCGGAGCGTTACAATATTCTTGTTAACTCATCTTATGGATTTTCAATGTTCGAAACCTCAATGTAGGTTTTGGTAAAACTAAACGTTGATTTCGAAACCATAATCTGGTTTTCGTATCCGTGACTATTGGTCCAAAACTTAAATATTGTGACCAATGAGACAACATGAGTTTGAAACTATGTTTGCTGGCTAACAGTGACTTGAGAGTCAAGATCAATGAATCTTGACCATGTGAGTCCTAAAAGGTCGAAAAGACCCTGGGGTTTCCTAAAGGTTTATGTGAACCGGGAAATATAACCTGTGCATCAAGGCTAAAAAGGTGTGATGCTGAAACAGTGCTTGCCACATGGACTCTCAAGTTCGACACCAAACATTTGTAATAACTCCAATATGCGTTTCTTGTTTCGAAACCTTAACTTAGGTTTTTTTAAACAGAATCTAGATGGAAACTTGATTTGGGAACCTTAATTTGGTTCTGGTCATATAATGAACTTTAGATTTCGAAACCTTAATCTGGTTTCTGCCAAACAGTATGTAGGTTTCGAAACCTAAATATGGTTATCTCAGAATGCGTATTTTCGAAGTTTAAACTCTATCATTTAGATTTGTGCTTCAACGAATTAATGAGTTTGATATTCTCAGTTTGAAGTTTGAATTAGTTCATCTTCAATGTACAACTAAGTTGTTTGAGTCATCATCAGAAATATGGTTAGTCGCTCGAGTTAGTAGAAACATGATTTTTGATCAATGATGTATGTGATTAGATCATATGATTTACTACTTGATCAAATATTCAATTGATTATTCATTTGATGTTTTGATTTGAATTCTAAGATAGCATTAACGCGATCATCTACATTGGAATCATGAATTCAAGAGATTCAACAATTTGCTATTGCTCGTTTGAATCATGCACTGTACATCCATGGTATATCTTTATGCATGATTCAAAATGTCTCTTGAACCTACGTGTTCACTTAAGATTAACACACAAGGATTGTCCACGTCTGTAAGGATACGTTTCTGCGGAACGTTGAACCACGATGGACCCGATCCCACTTCCACCTAGGATCGTTCTGGCTCGTCCAGCAAAGCCTAGGAAGTGATGTCGACATTATTAAAGCTGATGACGACATTTGGAAGTAATAATACCTTAAGGAGATTTTCGAAACTAAAGGACACGTTTCGAATTGAGCTCTTTCCCAGGGAGCATATTTGGTAATATCCAAATATACTTTATGAGTATTATGTGCTTTGTTTACTATTGGCCAAACATTTATTGAAAATATATATTTTCAGTTATGAATTATATTTTTCTTTAATGTAAAATGCTATAGTATTAGATCTCATTAATTGCTATGAGTCTAAGTGAGCAATTTCGGAACTAATATGGAAATGTGCTTTAATGAGTTTCCGAAATTAAGTTAGCCTCATTTCAATACTAATCCTTATTCAATATAAATAGGAGTGGTATCTCTCCTGAAAGCTTTATCCTTCTACCAAGCTCTTCTTCGGAATTGATAGCTTGTGTTTGCCGCTTTTCTTTTCAGTTACCTTTGAGCTTTTGCTCTCGGTCTAGAATTGCGTGAAAGTCTTCTCTAGGGATCGAGAAGCCTAGAAGTACCTCTACGGGAAGCTAGTTTATGTTTTACTTTTTTTTTATTGTACTTTTGTTCTGTTCTATCACGTTTATCAAACCTTGCGATCTTGTTTATTCTATGGTCCTTCTCTTCTGCAATAAGGCCACTCGAGATCGTTGTGAAGAGAACATGCTCTTTATCTATTAACCTGGATATGCCAGCAAGCCGCTTTCGGTTTGTGTGCATAAACTATAGATATTGAGTGGAATCAAGATTGTTGTTATTAGATTTGTTCTCTGCAGGGACACCGTTCTTCAAGGTCATATCATATCGTACTTGTTACAACTATCTGTTTGATTCCAACTGGGACGACAAGGTTGCTCTTTCGGGAGTTTAGGTTTTGAAACCTTGATCGATATTTCGAGGTGTTTATTGCGTAAGTAAACTCAATATCCTCGCTCTTGGTGTAAAACGAATTAGGTGAAATATCTGTTAGTTACCAAGGATATCATCTAGCGATTTGACATGTCGCTATTTGATTGTTGTCCATAAGGTTGTAATCCTCCGATTGGAGGTTAGGTAGCGATAGTCCTCGCGACGGGCTATGAGGAAACTCTTGCCTAAGACAGTAAATGACGTTTGTTTGCGTAAGGGAGTACATGTGCGTGACCACCTTGATGTGGTTGGAGGCGTAGGAATACTGAGGGGAAATCTTTGTGACTAATAGTCGTATTAGGGTCATATTGTCTGCACCAGCTAGTCCAAAGTCTGAGAGTAGGTGTGTTGGCGGCTTAATTCTTAAGAGTATTCAAACTGGACGAGGTCCCGGGGTTTTTCTACGAGTTTGTAATTTTCTCGTTAACAAAAATCTTGTGTGTACTTGACTTTACTTCCGCGTTATATTTGATTTATCATTTATAATTAAAGTATCATACTTGGTTGTTGACATAGCCTTTCGGATTCTTGTATTGAATCCTTTGTGTGAATCAATCAGATCTGAAAGAGATCTTGTTCTTGAGTTCTTGATTACAGGAACCGTTTAAGGTTTGACTTATAGGTGGACTAAAATAAAAGATTTGTGGTGTACTCGGTACCCTCATCTTTTTAGAGTTTCTACTTATGATTCCCGCCCATGTAAGCCCAAGTTGACCTTTTGCCGCTCCATCTGTATTGATCTTTATCCAATCTGGTGGTGGTAGTTCCTAGGTTATATATATTAACTGCGTGAGTTTGTGAGCATCCGGAAGATAAGGAGCCAAGTGAGTATGAGCCCAAGCATATTCTTTCCACATTGTGATTTCCAGTTACGCTGTTTGGTATGGGGTGGATCTCCTGTTCGCGTATAGTCTCGCATTTTTATCCAGCTAAATGTGCCCAATCGTATACATGAGCAGTCCACGTTCTTCATCCTTCAATTGTAACTGAAGTAAAAACTGGATATCAATGTATTGTTGTTGTTGAATCATGTCCAAATAAAGGTATTGTATCTGTTGTTTGAACTGGTTGAAGATGATGTTCCAGATTAGGACAACTCTGGGGCATTGAAAAAAGGCATGGTCATTGGATTCTATTGAGTCGCTGCAGTAAACACAAGTGTTGTTAGTAGTAATATTCCTTCTAAATAGTAGGTCAAGGGATGTGAGTCCCTTTCTAGTGATTTTCCAGATGAAAAGTCTAATTTTTGGTGGGCAAAATAATTTCCAAATCTTCTTGTCAAGTGAGTGAAATGTAGTTTGTTGGTTTGAATCCGACTGGTGACGCATCATAAGTTTCTGATATCCTGTCTTAGCTGAGTAATCTCCACTCTTTGTGAAAGGCCATATGAAACTATCTTCAGACTTCGGCCTTGAGAGATGAATGCCGAAAATTGTTTGCGCTGCTGGAAGCGGAAAAACCTTTGAAATGAGGTGATGATTCCATGAATTCGAACCTGGTTGCATCAGTGATGCAACATTCAAAGTTGGCCTCTCTATTTATATCGGATTCTGATGTGGACAGTGATTTGGGATCCAAAAGTCACTTATGGAAGTCGATGTTCCATCTCCAATCTTGGAGAAATAGAAACACTTGAGAGTTGATGGCGCCTTGGACAAACCTTTCCAAATTGAGCTAGCATTATCCGGTGGAGGTGGTTGAAATGGAGATTGCATCATTCTTCCTAAATATTTGTTGTAACACAAGCAACTTCAAAATGTATGAGGCTGAGAGTAAAGTTTCCAAACTCTTTTAAGGAGTAAGGCATCATTATGTTCTTTGTTCATTCTGATCCCCAAGCCACCATCATCCCTGGATTTCGCAATCTTTTCCCAACCAAGTGTGTGAAGCTTCTTCGTATCTTCCTCATGGCCCCAGAAAAAATTCCTTGTAATTCTGTCGATTTTTTCATGAACGTGAACTGGAAGTCTCTGAATCTGCATCACATGATCAGTGGTAGGGGTTAGTGACGTGTTAATCATCACCAGTCTACCATCTTGGTTAAGACATTTGCGCATCCATCCTTTCGTTTTTCTCTCCAATCTGTTGATAAGATTCGTGAAAGTATGATTACGATTTCTCCCAAAGCTCAGTTGTACTCCCAAATAAAGTGGAACGTGAGGAGTGGTTCTGATTTCGAAGAACTGAGTCAACCATTGCGTCTGTTCAGTGTTCAGACGAGGGTGGTGGATTATCTGCGTCTTATTTTATTGACTGTCTGTCCTGCAGAGGAACTGTATTTCTGCAATAGAGATGAAATATTTTGTGCCATATCCTGATCTGCAACACATGTACTCAACAAATATAAGTATACATTAAGTGCAAGATAGGAGGTGCATTCCTTGAAATCTTCAAACCCTGTAATTTTCCTCTCGCTTGTTGGACGCTAAATTTGAAGAAAGGACTTTTGCGCAAAGTATGAATATGTAAGGTGACAATGGATCTCCTTGCCTCAGTTCACGACGACCATGTGGTGTCCCAATTGATAATGACTGAATAAGAAACAAATGTAATGCACCTCATAACCTGGTTGATAAAATTTTTCGGAAACCCCATTGTCGTGAGTGTTTTCCTTATGAATCCCCAGTCAAGGGTATCATATGCCTTCTTGATATCCATCTTCATTGCAATTTTAGGTGTCTTAGTAATTGCTGCAGTTCGAATATGATGAAATAGCTCTGACACAATTGCAATGTTATCATGAATGGATCTGTTGGGAACAAAAGCGCTCTTGAACGGGGATATCACCGTCTGTATGACCTGTCTAATCTTGGAGATTATCTTGTAAATCACATTGCATAATCCAATGGGTCTAAAATGTTCTGGCATGAATGGATTCTTAGTTTTATGAATCACAAGATTTGTGTGATTTAAGGGGTGCAAGAATTCATTACCAGAAAATAAGTTTTCTACCATCTTCCAAATATCATCACCAGTAATATCCCAAAAAAACTTATAAAAACTTACTCCTAAATCCATCTGGGCCTGGCGCTTTTTCAATACCAATTGAGAACAATGCTTCCGAGACATCCTCTTTTGTAACCGATCTGAGAATGGAATCAATTTGGTGCTGGTTCAATCTCTTCTGAACACACTCAAAAAGATCCTCTTGTATGATAGTCAGCTGAGTTATATAGAGATTTTTAAAGTTATGTATTAAGAAATTCACAATCTCCCTCTGATCCTGAATCCATAACCCGGTTTCATTCTGCAATTGTCTTATATAATTGCACCTTCTATGTATTGTGGCCTTGGTGTGAAAGAAGGTGGTATTTTCGTCGCCACCTTGGAGCCATTCTACTCTTGATATCTGCTTCCAATAGGTCTCAAGGCAGTTTGTAAGCATCAAGTGGATATTTCGCATTTCCTCATCTTTTTGCAGCTAGAAGGAAATCGTATTCTCGTCTGCCACAGATGCTCTGGTTTGCGCCTCATGGATCTGTGCCTCAGCCCATTTTATAAGATTTTGAAGGTTACCAAAGGTTGTTTTCTGCCATTCCCGTAACCTTGAAGCTGTATTGTCATATTTGACAATTATATTCATGTCAGGTTGCTCATCAGGTGCCTGATTCGACGCTTGATTTATGACTTGGGAAAACAGAGGATGATGGAAACACAAATGTTCTAATCTTAATGTTCTCTTTATGGGAGCACTGATGGCCTTTCTTCCAGCAACAAAGGCGCATGGTCAGAAGCAATGCGTGGTAGATGTGTTAATAAAGCATATATGTGTTCTTCAATCCATAATTGGTTACAAAGACCTCTATCAAGCCTCTCCAAAATACGTCCTCCCCGTTGTTGTCTGTTGCAGCATGTGAATGGAATTCCCTGAAAACCAAGGTCAAGCAAGCCAAAGAAATCAATGAAGTTAAGAAATAATTCAGCTTGAGAGTCCGAGAAAGGTCTCCCTCATCTCTTTTCCTGTTGAGATATCACTTAATTGAAGTCACCAATTAACACCCAAGGAGCCAAAGTCTCTGTCACAATATTTTCAAATTCTCTCCAGAACCCCATCTGGCTTGTTGATGTGGAGAAGCATAAACACCCGTGAAATACCAAGGAGGTTCGTCTGAAGTGGGAGAAACATATGCGTGAATCAAACTTTGATTTGAGACCAGAATTTGGATATTCAAATGGTTCTGCCACATCAAGCACAAACCATCTCTTCTGCCTATGCAAGCTGCCACAAAAACTTCATCAAATCCCATAAGGTTCTTCAAATAAAGCATATGTTGGTCATCTGAAATTATTTCCAAAAGAAACAAAATTGCTGGCTTGTATCTCCGATTGAATTCTCTGAGTTTTTAAATAGTGTTTGATTGATGTGCTCCTTGGCAATTCCACGTCAAATAGCTCATATTACTCAAAGATCATATAATGCATCTATACAACATTATATCGAGTCTACACAACATAAGTGTGAGTCACGATCTCTCTTACATTAAGCTCATACAAGTACATGCTAATCAATCCGACAGAGTCAGACTAGGTAAGTAGAGACACAATAATGTGATGGATTAAATCTCGTAATACTACCGAGACAACATCACAACTGCTATATCCAACTCGAAGGTTTTGGGAAAAACCTTATATTACTTAGAGACGGAGAAGAAAAGAAAGCTCCAAGCAAAATGGAACGTCATAACTTCAACAACAATATCGCAAGCGATAAAGTGAAGTTATATCTCAAGACACACTGATCACAAGTGATCAAGTCATAACGTAAAGCTTTCAGTAATGAGTTATGTTTTTGTCTTTTGTAGCACAAGTGTAAAAGATATTGGAGTCGCGTTATTTAGATTCACTAACCTCTTTGAATGATGAAGCCGGATGTTTTCGTTTGATCTCTGGTCTTCTTCAACTCTTCAATAGTGATTCTTAATCCTACCAAAATCTTTCACAACCTAAAGCTAACTCAATGATGACCTTACCTAATGTGTGTTGTTTAGCGGTCAAGTTTTGATCACTAAAGTTGACAACTAAGCTTGACATACCAACACTTACTGAGCTTGACCGAGCCATGCTCTAACAGTAATCACATATAAAGCGACGCATACTTCTATGTAAGTAAGCGACGCATACTTACATAGGATAATACAAAAATCAAACAATAACACATGATTTTAACAAAAACAGAAAAACATGTACTCATATTATCTTCGGTACAAAAAATATGTACTGCAGGATCATACATTAGAAAACAAAAACATATTATTTTCAGTACAACATATACGTACTCTAAGATCATACAAAAACTCAAATAAAAGTATTATTTAAAAAAATACAGAAACAAAAAACATGATCGACAAAAAAAAAAAAAGTAAAAAAAGATAATATGTGATCTAATTAATCAACAACAAAAACATATTAAAACAACAACGTAGAAACTAGAAAAACGAACAAAGTGCGATATTAAAATATATTATACATTAATTCCTCGAAGAAAAATAGCTAATGAAGCAAAGAGATGCAGGAGGAGGAAGCTTCATACAAATAACATTTCTCACTTCTTTCAATGTGTCGACTATAAATCCATGGTCGTTGGGGAAGAAAGTCGCATAACATTCCCTGTTGGACAGGTAGAAATAGATTGACAGAAGAGAAACTACCGTGCTCTTAAATGTCATATCACTCATGAAGGATTATTCGAGCAAAGGTCAGCAAAATTCACTATATTAGAAATTTGTTGTTGCTGCAACTGGGAGACGATCTTTCAATTCCCGTGTTAAAGATATAATAGCCTTTGCGAGGTACAAAGTTAGAAATACTTTTCATATAACAGAACAAACATGTCAAGAACTTGCTGAAGAGTGTCTATGTAGGATGAATCAAAGAAAAAAATGACAAGGGAAAGAAAAATTGGCACCAACGCCAAAAAAACCAAGTCAATTTGATAAATGTGTTGATCATTTGGAATCATATAGAAAAACTAATTTAAAAGGCAAGAAGGTGAAACAAATACTACTCATTTGTTTACTGTGACTTAATTAGGATCTTGATTCTATCTGGTATGTTTGAGTTTTTTTTTTGTCTTTTTAGCCAAAATTGGTTCATATGCACATTACAGGATATGAGGAAAAAGTCGATGCATGATGGATTGGAACGGGAAAAACATATGCAATGAATTCTTGGCAATCAGAGTAAGAAGTATGTTTGTTTTCACTTTTGGATTAGTTTTAATACCAGAATGATTCGTGTCATAATTCTTCGTTATACTTTTCTAACATCATAAAAGATATTTGTTAGGACATTGTCCGGTCAAACCCATTAGCGTTGGTATGTCAAGCTAGTTGTCAGTTTTAGGTGTCAAAACTCAATTCTTGATTTAGCCTACTAGAGTTTAGATTTCGGAATTGGGATATAGACAAAGTAGTAGAGACCTTAAAGACGAAGACTATGAAGACAAAGAAGACATCAATTATTCTTCATCGACAAAAGGTTAGTATGAGTTATGACTTTATGTAAATTCTTCTATTATACTTTCTCTATTCTTTCGAAATATAGTCGACTACTTTAGTAGTGATAATAGCGATTGAGATCGTATTCTTGTCTAACGTGGCCTTGTGTCATGACCAGTGTTTGCTCCCACAAATACTGTGAGTACAAGAATGAATGAGATATATTCGGTGCCATGTGTCCATTACAATGGTTTGCTTGCAAATCGTTAGTTGGATATGGATGAATCTAAAGGAGTACTCTTGAGAAAAGAGTCCATGGATTACAGCTGAGGACGTACACACGTCTAAGTCCTGGTAAGCCCAGAACTTCCAGCGGAATCCAGAGTTGACGAAATCTGACAAGCGGACGGTTCACGAACCGGTTCGGAAACAAGAAACTCAGATTTCTTCTGAGTTCCAAAGTGACTGAATATTTCGCGAACCTGTACGCGAATCCAATGTTGGTTACTTTGTTGGTGTCGGATTTAGTGGATATTCTTTCAGATTTTCACTTGAGTCAAACTCTAAACTCCTTTATCTCTTAGGTGGACTTGTATATCACATAAATATCTTTTGTGGTCCATCTAACGATCCTCAATGAGTCAATAAGATAAAGATTATCTCTGGTCTGTTGGATTCTATCTTGAAGTGTTTTTGAGTTAACAAAACACTTGGCAGATAAACTTAAAAAGAATTCCAATTGAGAT
>JAJJMA010243197.1:0-18968 GCA_023529015.1 Papaver nudicaule
AACTGCATCAAGTGTGTATCCAAAACCTAACACACCAAAACACAAAAAAATATTCATTGATGCATTTTATCAAACACTTCATGCATAGAAAATGAAACACATTCAAAACATTCAAAACTAAAACATGGGTTTGTATCAAAACCTGTGGATCTCTGGAACAAACATCTTCAGCATCAAAGAATTTGTTTACTAGTTGAGCAATTGCTGATAGTCGTTACATCACCTGCCTCTCAATGTATTCTACAATCAAATAACACAAAATACAGATCAAAACCCAAATCTCCAAAACCACAAAAATTTTAAGAACCCCAAATCAAGAACACAGATCTAAAGTCAAGAAATGAAATAAAAAACAAATCAATTATTACCTCCACGGAATGAAGGTACTGATAGATATCTTATATGACCACCAACGCCGATTCCACCTTTCCGATCTTGCAATACCACGTTGAATCAACACCAGAATGAGTAAGAGTAAGAGTATTGATCTTTTTAGAGTTTTCTTTACTTCTAGGGTTTGTTAGAAACTGATACTGGTAGAGGTTATGAATTTGGGGAGAATGAGAAAATAGATTTTGTGAGAGATTTGAGTACTGGTGGTGTTTCCCTCAGATCTAATGTGATTTGCGTCTAGGAAGAGCAAGTGAGGCTGCGGTGGGGAAGGGAAGGGAATAGAATGAGAATCAGATCTAAAGTGATAAGGTTTAAGGACGATAAGTGATAAGGCTCAGTGGGCCCAGCTGTTTTAACACTGATGATGCTAGTGGTGGTGTGCGTAGCAGAGCTGATGGCAAACATGTAAATAAAATGAGCCAAATCTGCTACGCCACTTCTTGCTCTGCTACACACTATGGCCGTAGTACCCATTGCTACGAATAAAGTGTGTAGTTGTCTAGTGTAGCAAAGTGGCTGATTTCCACTAGTGTGTCTTTCCAAACTGGTCGAGTGACCTATTTATTGCAATAGAATTCCAACTGATCTCGTAAGAAGTGGAAGAAGTGGAAGAGTGGGAGTGTGGAGTAAGTGGGACCAGTTGTTAAGAGTCTTGCGCCAAATATTAGGGAAGACTAACAACCCACTTTCCCATCCCCTCTTTTCAGCAACGTTCACACAACTTAGCTTTCTTTCCCGTTGAGTGATTGAGCCGTTGCAATCACACGTGTCGTAGACCGACAAACCAAAACCCTAAAGAATATCCCCCCATGTAACTTACTTGATTCTCGTAAGATTCGTTAAGTGTTGAATATTTGTTAAGTCAAAGCTGACTTAGTGCAAATCGTACCAATTACTGGTAAACTAAGGACTTCACATAAAAATAGAGATTTAAGCGATAAGCTTGTGCATCTCTTTTAAGTTTGGTCTAAGGATTGAGCCGGACAATCGCCATTTAAACTAATGAGAATAGTCTAAGCTATGCAATCACCATTTAGACTGAGAGGATTTCAGCAACTCTCTGTGGCAATAGTCAAGTAAATGCGACTTTCGATTTGCCATAAATATGAGAAATTGGCTTGTGGCATATAATGCACCAATTCCCCGAGTAATAGAGACATATGAATGTCCAAAATAATATGATTCATAGCCATGAGCCACGATTAAGAAATATAGCTGAATATAGAAGCAAGTCTATAATCAGGAAAACATGCGAGTGATGCTAACATAGCGTAGCCACAACCAAGAATGCATGAATATTTACAATTCAAGACCTAAAGATAGGCCACTTGAATAATAATAAGCTATGTTGTATAGCATAATAATCTTATTAGAAAGTTAGCTATAGGATGTATAGGGATGAACCATAACATTACGTCATATTCAGATTTTTGGACAGTTTACACGTCACTCACTCCAAAAATCGCCCAGGCCAGCCTATACTTCTAAAAAATACTAACAGGGTGTTAGTCGTGAGAGATTTGGGGAGATTTTAATGTTTTTCAAGGGAGTCTACAAAACACCTGTTAGTGGTGGGAGAGTTTTAGAGAGTCTCTTAAAATCTCTGTTAGTCGTCAGAGAGTCTGGGAGAGTTTCTCTAACTCTCTCAAAATCCCCCGTTAGTCGTTGGGGATTTGTTTCAAATCTCCTAAACTCCCCGTTAGTCATAAAACCTTATAACTAGAGGGATTTTAAAGTTTGGGGGAGTTCAATGGAGTTTTATGAAGTTTTTATGCTTGGGCAAAATCTCTCAAAAAAGGAGAGATTTTTGGGGAGTTAGGTTTAATAGGTGATGTCTTGTTCTAGTTTATTTTGCTTCTATCTGATTTGATCTGATCTACCACATGTCTGGAATCTGTTTCTACTGCTGCTCCAAGGATTAATAAACAGATTCCTTGGGTAATGAAAACTTGTGACCTTTACCAAGTTTACAGTACCAGGTCAATGGGTATTCATTTAAGAAAAACAACAACAGTTGAATCTATCAATAGTAATATCAAGTAATCATCGTGTAGGCTCCAAAGACACATAAAATCAGCAACACGATAATGCATTTCAAACCCTCCTGCAATAGTTCTTGCTTAAGAAGAATACAATCCTCTTTCTACTAAACTCTCTCTGATTCTCCCAAACTTCCTCTACTAGACTCCCCCAAACTACCCAGACTCCCCCAAACTCCCTAGACTCAAAACATCTAAACTACCTCAAACTTCCTAAACTCTTCTACACACCCTCCAAATCCCCAGTGATTTAAATGCATTAAAATCTCCCCAAATCTCTCACGACTAACACCCTGTAAATTTTAGAAAGTTATGGGGAGCTCACAGATGAGAAACTTTCGTGAAGGAAGTTTCCCCTGATTCTTCACGGATTTGTCCGTATAAATCGTTCTTTGAGGCAATTCGTAATCTGCCAGATTTCTGAATTTAATTAGGAAACTAGAATATCATGGATTCAATATAGACCATAATCATCTAGGACTTGGATCAGCGGGACCCATAAGTAGAGGTAGCTCAAGAATGAATAAGTGGGACCCTCAATCTATGGTGAGTGATAAAAGTGGGCCATAGTATTGTTTTAGAGCTAACCTATAAAAGCGGGGTCTACAAAAAGAGTTGCGTTAGCAACAAAAGTGGGGCCGTGGCAAGAGCCACGGCCAAGGGATGAAGGTGGGGCCGTGATAAGAGTCACGACCAAGAGAGGAAAAGGTGGGGTCGTGGTAACAACCACGACCAAGCCACAAAAGTGGGGCCCATGCATTAGGCATGGTTGAGCTTTAAAAGTGGGTCCGCCTAAACTTCAGGCAAGCTAATAAAGTGGGACCATGATATCAGGTTATAGCCAACCAAATAAAGTGGGACCAGACCTAAATCATAGTCAAGTAATAAAATTAGGGCCGCGACATGAATCACGGCCAGGGCCAAAGTGTAGGGCCGTGGCATGAGCCACGTCCAAGACCAAGCTAGGGACGCAAGGTAGGATGGGATGGCCGTGTGGGCCATCCATACATGGGTGTGAGCTAGGAAAGGCTAGCGAGGACGTGATTTTAGCTTAGGGATGACTCACACATGGATGCGAGTTTTAGGGCAAGCAAGAGATGGACGTGTGCATGGATGAGCAAGGATGGGTGTGATTTGGAAGCAAGGGATGGCGTGAGCTAGGCAAGCAAGAGGGGATGCGTGATTTTTAGCTAGCGGATGGATGAAACAGGTCCATGAGCATAAGCTAAGGCGCGTGCACAGGCACAAGCGCATGCATAAGCTAAAGTGTGTGCACAGGCACAGGCGCATGCATAGGTATTTTACGTGTAGGCTAGGGATGTGGACCAAGCTACTAGGCTATGGTCGTGAAAGATCAAAATATGGCTATGGTGACCAAATTTCTTACCCTATTGTAAAATAAATTCATACCTTGTCTCAAGCTATTCCAGGATGCCAAAATTGATGCAAAATTACTCTTGCAACCTCCTCGCCAAAAACCACCATCAACACCAGTTCGAGCATTCACCCTTCCTGAGGAGCCAGTAAACAAGAGAGGGGAAGGGATAATGTATCAACTATGTGAGACTCTTTGTCTTTCGAAACCACAGCGAAAAGATATGTTCACAGCTTTGAACACAATAGTATCAGGTAGACGCCTACCCTTCAAGGAAGCTGATGAACGGACAACATCTGAGCAAGAGGAACCAACAGAAGGACAAGGCTGGGGACTTCTCACAAAGACTCGCCTCTACCATGTTGAATTTCCGAAGACACTCATTGATCATGGATGCCCAGTGAACGTCATTTCGGTCAAAACTCTTAGAGCCGCCAACATTCCTCGTAGTGAAGCCATCCATGCCCCTGCAGCCATCAAGGATCTGAACGAGATTGAGGTACGCACCTATGGGTACATCGCCCTACCGGTAGAAGTCGCCACATTTCTAACCATTGTAGAGTTTCACATCGTCAAGGGAGATAGCGACATGGTACTGGGACGTCCGTGGTTCTGCGACAACCAAGAAATACTTCGCAATCAGTTGTCAGCGCCTCAGACATTTGTGAAGGAATTCACACAAGGGAGAAACACGACCAAGGCGATGGCAGCGTTAGCAACCGAACTCAAAGGAGCGAATAAGAACTCCCTCGGAAATGAAGGTACTTCATCTGTCCCCTCTTTGTATGATAACCCACATTCCCCAAGTCATTGGGGACTTACCACAGAAAGACCCTTTAGAGAGGAGAAGTCTGAGAAGGCCCAAATAGATGTGGGCACAGCTATTAGAATCTTTATCAAAGCCCTTCAGGATTCTGGAATTGTCCGTGGTAAGCTATGCAGCGTTACCCCTGGAAGAAAAGGTGAACCGGTACCATATATTATACCACCCGAAGTCCTGGAAGACTTCCCAGACTTTGAAAAGTATGTGAAATTAGCAAACCTAAAGCAAGATGCGGGGGAGAGCGCAGTCTCATACATGGAGAGGTTTCACAAGGAAGCGAAGGCGATCCTACCTAACGATGGTCCAATCGACACCACGTTAGCCCTGGGCATGCTCCCAGTTTAGTAATTCTTCGTCAAGCACAACCTTAAGGGAACCAACACTAGAATTCTTGTTTTGTTGTATTTACATTCCTCCAAAGCAGCGCATCATAGCGTGCGGTAGATATGATTTCTATTTCAGCAGATTAATTAAGAAAAGTCTTTCTTTTCAAAAAAAAAAAAATCTCTCTCGGAAAACACCATCTTATCCAGTCAATAGAAAATACCTACAAACCATCCAGCATCTAAGGAAAAGAAATAAAACAAAGAAACCCACTACTCAAGAAAATCAGTCAAAACACAACCAGATCCACCCTTACAGGACGTCCTTAGTTGTTCCAGCTCCTCCTCCTCTCTCTGTAACTCAAACTTCAGCCCCGCTGCTCTCCTCTCCTTCTCTCGAAGGACCTCCTGAGACCCTTGAGCCTTGGCCTTCTCAAACCTGTTACGCAGCCAAGCCACACTGAAACCTTTAGATTCAGCCATAGCTATCGAGTCTTCCCAGTCCTGGACATCAGACGGATCAGCAGAGTCAATAGACTGAGCCATCATCTATGTCATCCTTGACAACAGAGTGCCAACTATCGACTCAGAAAGTATCCGGTTCTCCTTATCATGAGCATTATGGCTGAATTTCCAACAAATACGGTCGTATAGTGTTTGGTATTCATTCGACACTGGAAAGTTGCCCACCAAAATGTAGTCAGGCCGAACTCGGTGAACAGATGAAGGAAAGGCAACTCCAGCATTAGGATAGGAAGGCTTCAGACTCACACCACCACCTGATACTTCCTCAATCGAAGGAATAGTTACTTCCACATCATTGAGGACGGCCTCATCGACAGCCTCAGAAACAATGACGTCTACGTCGACACTCGGGTCGCCTTCACCCGCTAGCACCTCGACGTTCTCCATGATAGAAACACCAGCATGGTCCTCACGCTCCTTCTCCAGCGAGCACAAAACCAAGAGGTATGGCGTAAACACACAAAACCAAGAGGTATGAAGTAAATTGATAGGACGTACATATGAACCAAAAATGGTTGTTGCGGAAAGCTCATGAGGATTTTTTTTTGGGGAACGCGTAAGAAAGGAACCGTCAGAAGTATGACGAGATCCTCTAATAGTTTTGTTACTCGACTAGAACGACGAGAAGTGGTCAAGAGAGACTTTCTTGGATGAGATCCATGTCCTCGTTAGGAGAAGAATGACGGGTATCTTCACGAGTCGACTTATCCACCTCAACCTCAACGATCACATCGACAACAGCTGGGGACTCCACGACGTCGTCATGCTTCGACACCGAGTTCTGCAAGATGTACAAAAGTTTAAGCATCCATAAAGACGGATATATGGAGATTCATTGAAGAAGATAGTTGTCTCTGGGTGCAACTCATGAAAGCTAAATACATTAAAGATGTAAATTTCTGGGAAGGTGAAAAACCCAAGAGATGCTCTTCCACCTGGAAAGCAATGCTAAAATGCAAGGAAGAGGTGAGACCTGGTTGTTGCTGGTCTGTAGGGAAAGGAGACAAAATATGCATATGGAGTGACCCGTGGATACCTAATACACATATGAATATAACGGATAAACCACTAAGGGGTTATGATCCAAAGATGAAAGTCCAAGAGCTCTTATTATTCAACCCTAGAAGATGGAATGAAGAGAAGATTGAAGACTTATTCTCTGCTTCTGACGCAAACAAGATAAAGGAGATTTATATCTCTAGAGAGACTGCTGAAGATGTGGAGGATAAACTCTTATGGAAGCACCACCCTATGGGAAAATTTTCTACCAAATCTTTTCTCAAGACCCTTCAAAATGGTATGCATTCTACTTCTTACTCTACTATAGAACCTTTTCCATGGAAAAAATTCTGGAAATTTAATATTCTTCCTCCTAAGATCCAAACTTTCATCTGGAGACTTCTGAACAAAGGGCTTGCTGTAGGAGGTAAAGTCACTAAATTTATCAGAGGAGCTAATTCTGACTGTAGACTTTGTCATAGAGAGATAGAAACTGAAGAACATCTTTTCTTATACTGTCCTGTTGCTCAAGCAATTCTGTTTGCCTCTCCTCTTGAGTTAAGATTGGGGTCTGATGATAAGAGAAGCATACAAGATTTCATTACTGCTTGGTTCACTGAGAATGGGAATTTTGAAAGAATGAAGATGGGTTGCTGTATGTTTTGGGCTATTTGGAGACTCAGAAATGAGGTTATCTTCAATAAAAGAAGCATCAACATCACCAAAACTATATCTGAGGGCCTTTACTGGTTTAATACTAATGTGGTGACTGATGGCAACAACTCATACCCAACTGAGCAAGATATTATTGATTCTGAAAGCGAAACCTGGAAACCGCCACCAAGCAATAGGTTGAAGGTGAATTTTGATGGTGCTGCAGGTGATAAAGGATATGCCTGTGCAGCTGTGATTACCAACAGTTCTGCTAGTTTCTAGAATGGCAGCGCGCAAGACCTTATTTTTTGCAGCCCAATTGAATCTGAAGCCAAAGGCGCATTACTCGGTATCAAACTTGCGCTCAGTAATCAGTATAAGAGCATCATCTTAGAGGGGGATTCACTCACTGTTATTAACATTCTGAGATATCAGCATATGGACTACCCTTGCAGTATAAGATACCATTCTTCAGATAAAGGATCTTATCAGACAGTTTGAGTCTGTCGAATTCAGTTTTGTTCGTAAAAAGCCAATTTGTTGGTTCATAGTTTAGCTGCTTATGCTATTCAATACCATGATTTTGATACATGGTCTCTTCTTCCTCCTTCTTGTATTACTCACCTGTTAAGTGTGGGTACTTCTAATTTGTAGTTTTTTTTTTTTTTTTTTTGTTGGTTCTCTTTTTGCCTTAAAAAAAAAATCAAATAAATGATTCAGAACTACAGTAATCAAAACCAAACCATGACGTAGTATTCAAACTCAGAACAACAGTATATCGAGTCTACACAACATAAGTGTGAGTCACCATCTCTCTTACATTTAACTCATACAAGTACTTGCTAATCAATCCGACAGAGTCAGACTAGGTAAGTAGAGACACAATACTGTGATGGATTAAATCTTGTAATACTACCGAGACAACATCAGAACTGTTATATCCAACTCGAAGGTTTTAGGAAAAACCTTATATTACTTAGAGACAGAGAAGAAAAGAAAGGTCTAAGCAATATGGAACGTCATAACTTCAACAACAATATCGCAAGCGATAAATCGGAGTTATATCTTAAGACTGTTTTTACCTGCAAAAACAATGTACCGTCTCTGGGTACCGTTCCCGTCTTGCTTCGGTCACAGAGAGGATAGAGGTTGGTCTAGGGAGGGAAACAGCGAAGAAACTTGAGATCATGTTGAGGATGTGTTTTGGGTGTAAGAGTTCAAGATCTCCGTCGTGAAGTCGACTAGAAATCTCCAAGGCTAGAAACGTTTTTGGATTCTCAGGTGTGTTTTCTCTGAGGCTCTGATGTTGTTGTTTTTGTTTCTGTGTTCTAGCTTTTCTGAACGTTCTACCTTGGAAGATAGAGGAAGCCTCTATTTATAGTTTTGAACTCACCCTGATCTCTCGACAGAGAAGGTGGAAGTCGTGGAAGAGTGGGGGAGTGGGGGACATGAGTTGGTTTCTGCAACTGCCTAAGTCGTGTAGATCATGCCCACTCGCGCCATCTTCTCGTAACTGTCCACTATCTCCATCAGTTTCTTTCAACCGTCGTAGACCGCCAGACCAATACCCCTAAAGTTATCCCCCCGTGTGATGTTTTGATGTCTCGATTGAGTGATACGCGGATATTGCGTAGTTGAGTTGAGTAGAGTAGAGTTGTATGACTAATTGTCGCGACCAACATGAGCGTAGTGCCTCCGGGACACGAGTATAGGAGTGGCCTTGGCTGTTGGCCAAGGCCAGAAGTGTTTAGCGCCATAGCCTAGGAGGCTACGGCCTTGGTCTTTGGCCAAGGCCAATTTTGAACGTGTTTTGGCGCTAGTTCTGTTATGGTGGCGCCATGGCTCATGGCGTCACGGCCTTGGCCAAAGGCCAAGGCCAATTTTGAACGCGCTTTGGCGTTAGTTATGTTATGGTGGTGCCATGGCGCCAACCTGTTGTGGCGCCACGGCCTTGGCCTTTGGCCAAGGTCCACTTGTTGTGGCGCCATGGATTATGGCGCCAAGGCCAACCTGTTTGCGGCTATATTCCTCGTCACAGCCTTGGCCTTTGGGCAAGGCTATGTAGGTTTGTGGCGCCTTGCGCCATGGCCTTGGCCTCTTGGCCAAGGCTGATTTCTTGTGAATCCATGGTGGCTCATGGTTTGTGGTGCCATGCTATGTGGCGTTACGGCTTTGGCATCTGGCCAAGCTCGACTTTGGGGCAACCTGTGCCTTAGTCGTGGTGTGAGTGCTTATGCTACAACACACTTGAAGTCATGGCGTGTTTATCCATGGTATGCTAGACCATCCTGAACTTGGTATTAGGTCTGCTTAAACCTGCTTAGGATGTTGTATGCCTCTCAGAGAGCTCTGGACCGGCCTGGAGCTTCAATATTCCTGAGGTTTGCATCATGACTCGCATGTTGAGTCGTATTAAGAGGAAATCCATGAGGATACTTCTCTGTTAACTCTTCAACGTATACCATTAAGCGACCTGGTTCTGATATCGAGATGGGTGTCGACATGAAGCAGATCAATGGGTTTAATATGTTGGTGAGGTTATTAGTACTGCACTATGATATTACCCTCCCCACCGGAGTTATAAGAGAGAGCTCATAGAGAATTTGTCGAGCTCATGGAATGGGTTGCACTCTGAGCTATGAGCCTGATTAAGCGATTGCCTTTAATAAGGCATGGTTTCGAGAGTGTTTTGACAATCTTGTCCCTCTCTCATTTTTCACCATCTACATAAAGTCCCCTGGTTAGTGTGGAACAGAAATGTTTCATGCTAAGCACTCAGATGGTGATGTTATCTTTAGTGTTCTCTCTTATCATCGTTGTGTGTTGTTGTTTTTTTTTTTTTTAAAGGGGTTTCAAAGACTAGGTCTCAGTGTGAACAACCCTAATAGTCAAGAGCGATTTCGTGCTTGAGAAAGTTTTTCTTTTTTTTTTTTACAAAAAAAAGGACGTGCATGCGCATGGGAAGCAGAGGCGGCCATGGCGCCACGAGATGTGGCGTGGACGTGGCCATGGCGCTATGGCCATATTGCCTCGAAATCCGCGCCGTTTTTTTTTTCTTCCCAAAGGGGGCCGTCGGCCCTCTCCCCTCTCCCTTCTTTTGAGAGTCCCACCGGGACTGGGATTCCATAATTATACATGTATATATATATATATTCATGCCTAGGTTAAACTTTCAGCAAAGAGGGAAGGATAAAGCTAGGTTTCTCAGAGCAGTTTTCTTCTTCTTTCTGATCACTCTCTCCCCCTTTTTATTATTATTATCTGTATTTGCGACCTTGCTCACCATGTCGTCAAGTGGAGCTACATCTCAGAGCAACAAGGTAAACTAGGGTTTTAAGTGGCCTAGGTTTTTTTTTTTTTTTAATCTATATTATAAGAGCGAATGGTGTTTTTCAGCATGGACGGCATCCGTATTTCGGGGAGACAAAGAGCGGTTCAGATTAAATCTAAAAATGCTTTTCAACAGCTCAGATTGATTATCATCTCACGCTCCCAATTAAACACCCATTAAGTCAGACCCAGGCGTTATTACATATCCAGTTATTCTTGCTAACTTTCCTTCCCATTTTTCGTCAATCCCAATGAAGTGCGTTATGATCTCCATGGATATCTTCTGATTTCTCTTATTCTCCTTGGCAATCCATTTGCAGGTTGGAATTCATCCCTCTCTCAAATTTCTCTAAAATTTCTTTTTTCGCTTCTTCTCACCATCAAATCAAACCAGGGTTTTAGAATTTTAGATATATTGAAAGGATTAAGTTTCTTTTTATTGGAGCAGATTTAATAACTACTAAGCCCATGATTTAAAGTTTGGTCATGATTTAAATTGGAATAACACCCATCTTGATCGTTAAGGTAATTGCCCGTCTTTATTTACACTATTGTTTTGAATCCAGCACGGTAAATGCCAATTGAGTTTCAATTGATTGGAATTGTTTTGGGATGTATATTATAAAGACTTCTATTTCATTCTGATGCTCAAAAGTTTGATGATTAGACTGTGACCAGTAGCCGGTTATTTAGGGTTTTGATACAATTTTTGTTTTTCGGGTTGATCGTTGCCGATTTGATTTGATTTTTGGATTCATCTTCGTATTGTCTGTTACAGGTATCAATAAAACTCCGTCTCTTATTAGATTATCTTAAATTTTGGGTACCAACTATGTGCAACACGTTTTGCAATCAAAAGGGGGTGTTTGATTCATGATAAGTGTTGTAGTTGTTCTTTTAACTGTTGTAGTCATTGATAAAACTGTTGTAATTGTTGTAATTTTGAGAAACCATTTCTTTTTTCTATCTTTCTTTTTTTGATTTTAGGAATTTCGCTAACAAAATCGCAATCATGCCCCTGCCATGGTCATATGGTCTCCCATCATTGCTTACAGGAGGAACTAGACACATGATGGAGATCTACCAGGATTCCATGGCAATAACAGGTTCAACCATCACACATGTATCTTCTTAACTTCCATTGGTTCCAAGTTCACCCCATGAGTGTTGATTTGCTTTTGGATGACGAAAACATAAGCGTACTATGGTGTATTCCCTGTACTATGCTGTATTCCCTTTCTTAAACTCTTATAGCTTTTTGATATAATTTAAAATGGAATGCAGGGTGATGAAGTGCGCATGGCAATGCTCCCAGATTCCTTATTTCGAGATTTTTGCCCTTCCTACTCGAGGGAGAGTCCTTTTGTCTAGAACAGTTCCACCTGGCAGCCGCAAAACACCATTTCAACCTGCTAAGAGTTCATTCAGTATTTTTTTTCACAAGTGAGACAATTGTTAAGTAGCAACTGATGATCACTCTGAATACCCTGCTATCACGTTGTCTTCCATTGTCTTCTAAACCACAAGCTGAAACCATGGTTTCTCAAATCTATATTACAAGCGCGATTGTAATTGTTTTAACGGACTTTTAGGATTTCACTAACCAATCCAGTTTGCAACAATGCCCCTGCCATGGTCATATGTTCTCCCATCATTGCTTACAGGAGTGCCTAAACACGTGTTCCAGATCTACAGGATTCCATGGCTCCAAAGAGATAGTCGAATCTTAATCTTCATTGTGTACTACAGGTAAATATATATTCTGATTTTGATCTATGAATTTTTTATCAGTGACTTGGTGGATAGACGAGGAACAAACGTTAGACATTTATTATTCTTAGTTGTTGATATATCGATCTCCTCTTAAGTATCTAAGAAAGGGGTTGTAATCAAAATTTTAGGCTTTCACAATCATGTGCATGTTCAAGTTCAGCCAGACTAGCTTAACCAGTGTCAACTTTATCAATCAACAAAACTAGATGGATAAAACTTACGCCTTACCCATTGCTTTTTAAAAAGAAATTTGGTTCATTACTTCTTAAACATGGGTTTAGAGGCTTTCACCACGATTTACTCTGTAATTTTTGGTAGCTAGAGTTATCAACAGTTTAAACTCCATTTTTTGTAAAATTGCACTTTATCAAAGTCAATTCAAAGTGGAATTATATCTATGCAGACTAACTTTTCTTAGCCTTATATGACTTCTATTTTTAACCCAGGTTGTAAATGCGTTGAGTCACCGAAAATTACAGGTTTTGAATGGTTGCAACTAATGATGATTTCGGATCCCGTTAAGAGGGATAGTTCAACCATCTCACAGGTATCTTCTTAACGAAGACCTCATTAGTTGAAAAGTTATCCTTAGTACTCCTTTTAACTTGCCAATCTGATCTGCCCTATAGTAGAATGTGGAATTTGGTTACTTCAATTTATGCTTACATGAACAACTTCATACCTTTCAGTTACATCCAATGGCGTTGATTCAGATAATCTAATGGCATGTCAAATCTGTGAGCCATATAGGTTATTGACAAGTACCAGGCAATCAATCGTATTCATGGGATTGGTGATATTAAAAAAAATTAGATCCGTGTAAGGCTCACCCGTATGTGGCGCGAAGTTCACCTATTTAGTTTGGATCTGTTGTTGGTTGATGAAAACGTAAGCATACTATGCCGTATTCCCTTTTATAAACTGTTATAACTTCGGATCTAATTATAAATGGTATGTTCCCGGAAACCTTATTTGGAAATTTGCACCCTTCCTAAGCATGTGAGGGTACTTTTGTCTTTAACAATTCCACTTGGCACCCGAAAAACACCATTTCCACCTTGCTAATTAAGAATGCATTCTGTATATTTTTTAGATGCAAGAAAATAACAAGCCTCTTGCAAGCAAATTATTGCAAATCCCCCAGTTCAATTCAACTTTACTGAATATGAGGACCTTTCAAATGTCATGTGCAATACATATCTCACAGGTCAGTTCTCAAGCAAACCAAAAGGGCTTATTTAGTCAATTATAAGAAATGTGCGTGCCCGTCATTCAATTGTGCCTGAAAGACTTTCACATTCAGATGTTGTAGGTGTGTTGACTCATGTCACTCTACAGAGAAAGGCACAAGCAGTGAAGAGAAAGGGCCATCTGCGTACGGTGTCCACAAGCTAACTCTACTAAATATAAGGTGCGACCACGTTTTTCTAAATTCTACCCACATTTTTAAATTCATAGGGACACTAAAATGTAGGTTAGCCAATGCAGTGGTGCTGCTCAGAATATATTGCAGAAATAGATAACTTTAGTTTTTATATACCGTGTCTTTTATGCTCGGAAAATAAGTGTTTGCAAGTAAAGTTAGGCGTTGGGGTCTTAATTGCTGCATTTTAGCACCGCACATAATTAACTGAGTAGCTGCAGTCCATTAGTAGATTCCAGGTTTTGGTTTTGTGTTCAAATCATGTTCTTCTTGATTAAATTGCCGATTTTGGGTTGTCTCTTGCAACAAAATGAAAAGAATATCAGCCAAATGCTGGAAGGAAATGACAAGTGTTTGATATAATGTGTCTCTGGGCACTACTGTAACATTTTATACGATATTGGACCAACCGACCAAGCCACTTTATTCAAATTCTCTGTTCACCGGTAAGGAACGACGATACAATAACTTGGCTGATAAAAAATACAATGAAAAGGAAAGAACACAGTATATCAAATTGGAGCAACTTAGGACACTTCTTTCAAATTCTCTGTTCACTGGTAAGGAACGACAGTACAATAGCTCGACTGAGTAAAAATATGCTGAAAAGAAAAAAACACAGTATCATGAACCCAACTATGTACTTATGAGAATCTTATATTATCTAAATGCAACAATAATATGATTTTAGCTACATTCCAATGTAATCGGTCAACACTATTAGATTATTCTGTTGCCATTATTCCATTGCCATATAGCGCGGACATATTATCATTTGCATGATATAGAGGGACTGATATGTGGTGTTGTGAATGGTTAAGGTTTCTAAGTTAATGATTGTTTCAGCTTACAGTCATTTATTTGATGATGCAGGGGATGTACCATTAAAGTAACCATGTGGCTCGACTCTGCGGACGATGCCCGTCGGATCTAGCAATACTATGGAATTGAGAAAAAAGCCATGTGTAGCTACAAGGTTATAAATCTATGCCCCGACCTACAGGGGAATGAAATGATGTGGTCGGAAATGGGCTTATATGGGAGTACCGACAGCAACCATTTGATATAGAGGAAGCGGTGTTGCTTTGAATATACAAATTTGATTGACGCGCAAAAGGAAGCATACAGTGAAATAGTAGACTCGGTAAACAGAAATTAGGGAAAGTTAATTCTTTTGAATGGAAGTGCAGGCACCAGGAAGACTTCCTTTACAACAGTTGTAGAAAAGATTGGAAAAATAATTCTTACGGTCGCATCTTGCAGAGTTGCATCTTTACTGCTGAGAGGTGGAAGGACGGCTCATGCTACATTCAAGATTCCATTTGAAGTAACCTAAATATCAAAGGTAACATCAAATTTGGTATACAGAGGCCGAATTGTTCAGAATGGCCAAACTGATTATATAGGATGCGGTGGCAATGCCACACCGCTTTTGCATTGAGGCAGTGGACAAGTCCTAAAAGACTTGAGGAAGAGCGCAAAACCGTCCGACATCTATTAGGAGCTCTGCACTGTGGAGACGTGTGGAAGCCCTTAGACTGACATAAAACATGAGGCTTGGAAAATAACGATGCTGAAAATGTGGTGTTTGCTGAATACTTGCTGAAGGTATGTAAAAAAAATTGCAACAGTGTTTTGAGAAAGAGGCGGGAAACACACACATATAATTGGTGGAATTCGCTGAATACTTGCTTCGGTTGCTTGCGCAGTGTTTCTTTTGTTCTGTTATAGTTCATAAATTAATGAGTTTAATTTGAGTCAATCTGCCAGAAGCAATACATAGATGCAAACGACAATTGATTTCAGGAATATATCCAGGAATTGAGGAAAACAAAATGCTTCCTATTTGACAGAGAACTATTTTTTCGCCTACGAATGAGGACTTAGCTGTGTTGAATGAGATGATCCTGCGGATGTACGAGGGCAAAATGTAATCTTACCAAGCGGCTGACCAGATCGCAAAGAATTTGGAAAAGGGTTCAATTGGAAATACGGGTTGTCCGAGTGAGTGATCTAAAGGCAGGATGTCCGGCCATGATATGGAACCAACGAGAACTTGGAATTTAGATTTTTGTTTTACTTTGGTTACCTCACGCGATGTAATCTTCGTTGATAAACTTATTTGCTTTGAAATCTCAGCATACACTTTTTTACACTTTGTCAGGTAGATAAAAATGGTGCAATGCACGACCACAGCCCGTGCCGACGGCACGGGTCTATATATATATATGCGGGGGGAAGGACTTGGTGGCGCCACGAAGTGTGGCGCCATGGGGATTGGACAGGGTTGGTGGTGCTATGTTCATGGCGCCACACACAGACACGTCGAATTTTTTATTTTATTTATTTTTTATTTATTTTTTCGGCCTCGTCTTGGCCGAGGCCAAGTTTGGCCGCGCCATGAATATGGCGCCACACGTGCACTCGTAAAAGAGATTATATATATATTTTTTAGGGTGACTTCGTCATTGATCGAAGTCAAGTTGGCGGTGCCATGGATATGGCGCCGCATACATGCATAAATTTTTGTTGTACATGAATTCCAATAAGCATTTACGCCTAGGCATTTATGTTTTTAGAAAATACGAGTAGCGATGACTTACTTGAATTTGTTTGCATGCTGCAGAGGAAGCGATATGGTGGTGCCATTCCCGTGCTTCCTGTTACTGGAACGCCTAGCTCTGAGGACAAGTTCTTCGAGGCGTATAAAGAAATTGGGAGGAGGACCACTCCACGTGTGCTCCGGACTAATCCTGGGGCTCGCTTCGCTCCAAGGTATAACAGCAAGACCAGGTCTCCGTCATCGGTCGTTGTGCCGGGTGAGATTGTCAGGTTCTCTTTACAACGAGGTGAATATGAGGCTTCCCCTATTGACTTCCGTGCTCCTAGAGCTCCTCTGGACCAGTGGATCCCTTGGTTGGACTCCATGCTGAACAACCAGGAGGTGTATAATATCTTAGAGGAAGTCGGGATTGCACATGCGGTGCGGGCGTTTGGAAAGCTGAAGGTGCACGTAGACGTTGATGGCATCGTTGCTTTCGTCTCCCGCTGGTGTGGATCCACAAATACTGTCGTCGCGGGCTTTGGAGAGATCGTCATTTCTCTGGAGGCAGTATCATCTCTGTACCATCTTCCAGTACTCGGGGTACTTCCAAGGGACTATCCGGGGCTCCCTCGTGATGTCGTGGTTGATGAAATAAATGCGAAGATCAAAGAGCTCTATTTGTCAAATGCTTCTGCTGATGAGAATCATACCAGGTGGATTCATCTTTGGTACTCGTCTGGAGGTAGGAGTGACGCCCTTAGTAACACCAAGGTTATAGCAGCATTCCTCACGCTCTGGTTGTTACGGGATATATTTGAGGATGATCCTATTGGGATACTGAAGCCTTTCGTTGTTCCCTACGCCATTCGGCTGGCGCGGGGAATGCCTTTACCAATCGGTAGTTTGTTCCTCGGGTCCCAGTATGCGCATGTAAGCGCTTTGGCTGGGAATATGTCTGGTTCTTCCACGGGTGGCGTTTCGTCGTTCGTCAACCTCCCTTTTCTCCAGGCTTTCTTGTGGGAACACTATGTGCATTATGCTCCGCAAGTGGGTCTTCCTTTGGATTCATCGGAGTACGCCAGGATCATGTGGTGGAGCGATAAGCATCCCAAGGACTCGGCGAGGTTGATAGATTTTCTGGATAGGGATGAGTGTGTCTGCTTCCGTCCATGGTGTAACATTCCTAATGATAGAGTCTTTCAACTCGAGGTTGCTGCAGATGCTGAGGAAGCTGTTTTACGCTCCGGATCTCAGGGTGTCAATAGCTTCGAGCACGACGGATAGCAGGTGTTCATGTGTAGTAGCGTTTCCGGCTACATCTTCGGTTTTTATTAGGGAAGACTGGTGAGGCAGACGTATAATATCGATAGAGCGGCGCGGTTTATGGGATTCGATCAGGATGTGCCTTTTGATCGTTCTCTCTCTCCATCTAGGGACGACCTGCGTGAGTACTTAGATCCTTCCCAGGACCCGGGGAGGAAGGTTATCTTCTTGGTGGCCGGTAGGTTGGCGAGGGTCACTCCCGAGTACAACCAATTCTGGGATTACACCTTGACGGTTCTGGACAACTTTGTGAAGGAGGTGAATATAAGCGACAGGCATACTTTCACTTTAACACCTCAGGTAGTCTCCTTTCTGAATGTTCATGTATATGCTTTGCTCGTCCTACTTAGATTAACGAGATTCCTTCTCCTGGTGGCAGATGGCGCCTCCTCCGTTGGTCCAACCTAAGAAGAAGATTAAATGCAACAGGATGGAATTACCTGAGGGTTGCTCCGTTGCTGCTTCCCTTGTGACGAGTTTGTGTCCCTTCCCATCTCGAGTAAGTAGCTTCCGCCTCGCAGAAGTTTCTTGTCCTTTATATATCTACCCCTCCTTGGTTGATCTTTCTCTGTCGTTTCTGCAGAGTTCGGAGGAGTGTGATAGCCTCACGGATTCCCCGGTTTTTTATGTGGAGACGAGGAAAGGGGTAGACGAGTCGATTGGTGTGAGCCTTGAGGTGAGGAAGGAGGTAGACGAGCCAATTGGTGTGAGTCTTAGCGCTTCTTCTCCTCTCCCTATCGAGGCCGATGATCGTGCCCTCACCCAGATAAAACTTGTTGGAGCTTGTTGTCCTTTCTCTTTCATGTCCACCTTCGCATAACTAGTATCGACTAACTATAATTCCGTCTTTACAGGAGAAGGGGAACGAGGGTCGTGTTGATGCTGTCTCGGAGAACGTGGAAACATTAGAGAGTGGGGATGACTTGAAAGGCGACACGAATACCTCTGAGTCCCTCGGTGAAGTCGTTTCAAATGGCCCAGGAGTGACCATTCTTCGGGGACGGACATCGGGAGATGACGTGGATACCAGTCCTCCCAGGGCTACCGACGAAGTCGCTTCGGGTGATGTGGAGGTAACTATTCCTTCGGCTAAGCAGGTAACTGACGGTGGTACAGACATGGACAAATGGTATCGAATCTATCTCATGCATTCTTGTAACCTTAGTATTTGCGGGAACAAACACCAATATAACACATGGTCATGTAGACCAGAACACGATCTCAATCGTTATTATATCACTACTAAAGTAGCCGACTATTTCGAAAGATAGAGAAAGTAGAATAGAAGAATTTCCATAAAAGTCATAACTCCTACTAACCTTTTGTCGATGAAGAATAATTGATGTCTTCTTTGTCTTCACAGTCTTCGTCTTCAAGGTCTCTACTACTTAGTCTATATCCCAATTCTGAAATCTAAACTCTAGTAGGCTAAATCAAGAATTG
>JAJJMA010243197.1:53968-67962 GCA_023529015.1 Papaver nudicaule
CCGTTAGCAAATTCTTCTTGTCATAATTGATGGTATGAGACACGTGGACTTGCGAGAATCCTGGAGTGTGCTAACTTGTGTTGTATCTTTTCGTTTAGCTTCGGTACTTTGACTTGCTTCAACACTTCGAACTTGTAACATTTACGTCTTCGTTGAGTTGCCAAGGAGGTATGCTTGATTGAGTTGGTAACGAACGGATTTTATTTTCTGGTATATTTTCATGATGGTTTGAGATTTCATTGATCGAATGTGATGCTGAATCCAAGGAACTGGCATCGAGAAGAGGATGAGTAGTCATCGAAGTATGCGGGCTGATCCGAAGGAGATGTCTCGAGGTAACTGTCCATCAAAGTTGGTTATTGACTGCCGGAAATGTGTGCCGTCAAATCGAAGTGTGATCGAGGGTGACTTCGTAGTGAGGTCAAGGATGATCTCGGAGTGGCACTCCTGTCATGACTATTCCTTTTAGTTGATTAGTGAACTCCTGATCCTTTTTGGTGTTTCTTTTATCCTACGCGTTGGGTATTGAGGTTATTATATTTTAAGAAGATTGCTCCGAGGATGTTTCGTTGAGAATGCTAAGATGACTGCTTCGGATTGAAGGAGATAGATGCCATGGATTGACTTTGGTGTTTGCATAACTAGGCTTCGTCGATGATGAATGGTTGTTTCATGAATCTTTTGAATTTTGAGATGACCTTCGTTGGCGTATTTCGATGTAGACAGATGATTTCTTCATATTGTAACTAGCTCGAAAGGTGGTAACCAAGATGTTGTCGGGGTGTTTCTTTTGTTGTGATATTGTCTTCCTTCGGACTATCTTTCGAGCGAAGTGAGTTCTTGGCTTTCCACTGTTGTCGAAGGAATTGAGCGGAAGAGTACAAAATGTTTTTCGAGTATGCATACTTGCTCCTATTCTTGCGTGAAGTTCCTAGACGGCTTCTTAGGCTGTTTGGTGTCGTTGTTGTTTGAAGAAATGAGCTTTGAAATTTTTTCCACTCGGGATTCCCTTGTATAGTTGCCCCCCTTTTGCTTTCGGAAGTGAAGGAACCGAACTTTTGTAAGCAAAATGAAATGTTCTCCCGAAGTGTACGTTCCACAAAGCGAATTTGTTGTACGAGGAGATTGGCATCCGATGGCTTTGCCTCTGCATTCTTTGTTTTGCTCCGGCTACTACTTCGGTGTATTGACTTTTGTGACTCTTCGTTGTGAAATGAAGGATGCCATGCTCCTTTGGTGGGCGAAGATTGCTATCACTTTTCTTTGCTCCTTGGGTTATTTGATGTTGCTTTCTTCGAGTGGGTCTTTTAGCAAAGTTCTTGTATGTACAACCATCATCGAGCGTTTTGAGAGCGAAGTCGATTTTGAAATCAGTTCACTAGATTTTATCGAAGAACCCTTGATGCATGCTCCTGCTTGATGCCTTAATGAATACTTCAAGGTGATTTGTTTGTGCCCCTGTCTTGTATCTTTTTCTGTTTCGATTCGTTTGTACTTCGAGCCATCCTGCAGAATATTTTGATTCATCCTGTAATGAAGTTAAGAGTATTGTTAATTCATTCTTTGATAAAGTATATTTTTGAATCATTCTTCAATGAAGTTTTTTCTTTTTCAAGATCGAGTCATGCTGTTCTTCACTGCATAGTTTTTGTAGTATGACGTGATCAGGCCCGTACTTTTCTTCGATGTATTGCTTGCTTGGTAACTCGTGATCAGGCACGAAGTTTACCTTGCAAATTATAGGCTCCTAAGGTTACTTAGAGTGCAACTTCGGGGCTTACTTCGATGAGGGAGGTAGTAACCAAGCTAGTGGGAGCGTACGGATCACCCTTCCCAAAGGCTTTGAGCTACTCGCACTGGTTTCAAGCAAAACACTGGCTATCGAGACCATAGGTACCCGTTTTGCCTTAGTACGTTAGGTGGGTATCGAAGATACTAAGTATCCTCCGAGAGAACATGGTGGTGTTCTGATAACCCATTTATCCCAAGTAGAGTAGGAAACTTATGGTGGGTAGCTGCTATGTGTCTTGATAATAAAGTAGCACAATGGGGGAGTGCCGGTCAAGGCTGGAGCTTAGACATGGTACTGTTCTCCTATCGCGGCCTGGAGTTCAACTTCTTCTTTTCTCGCTAGCCCCTCCTCAAGGCTGTGCTTGATTTTTGGAGGAGGTCCCTCGGCTGCGTAACTCGCTTGCCATTCCCGTGAATGTAAGCTAATTAGCTGCCTCGGGGTTCCATCCACCTCTAAAGGTAGATGTTAATCCCATTTATCGTCCCCTCGACGCCTCAAAAGAGAGGTCGAATGTTAGTGGGTTCAAATGCGTCTCGGCTTATATAGCTTTGATGCAAAGTACCCACCGCTAACGGGGTGTCTTGTGGGTAGAGGACTGTGCCATATAGATCGTAGGGCCCTTACGACTACATGTACATCAGCTCTGTGCCTACTATTCGAGGACTTTTTATTTTTTGGCGTTTTTTGCCTTGGCGTTAAAGCCTTTTTGTTTTTGGTTTTTTCTGCCTTGGCGTTTCAGCCTTTTTATTGGCGTTTTTTGCCTCGGCGTGACAGCCTTTTTGTTTTTGCGACGAGGCACTGGTGAAGATATGGCGTCATGGCCTATTCTCTTTGATGGCGTCAGAGCTTTAGGAGATGTGCCTAAGCAAATAGGACTTTGTTGTGGTAAGAGCTTGCTTATCCGAGGTTGATGTAATTGCTGCTTCGAGCTGTCGATGCATGTTGACTGTTCCGAGAACGCTGAACGATAGTTGTTAATACAATACTTCCTTTGGGTTTGCTTCCTTCAGCGAGTTGCATTATTATACTTTAAGGCTACTGATCCATCGAAGTTGAGTTCATTTCCCAATCGAATTAGTCTTGCCATTCTTTGTTGCTATGGAGACGCTACTTCCACGAGATGGACTGGTTATCAGGATCGAAGGTGGGTTGGCGAAGCTGTTTGGTTATCAGCTGAACTGGCACTCCGAGGTTATATACTTGTCTCCTCAATAAGCATCGGAGTTGAGTATCGAAGGTGAGTAAATAGTCCTCGAATTTGCATCCGAGATGGCTTCCGAGATGAGATTGAGATGGCTTCGCAGTTGATGTCTTCGATGGGTTTCTTCGAGGATGATGTTGCCGAAGTGAGGCATCGAAGTGGAGTTTGGTCCGAGATAGCTGATGTTTTAAAGCATCAAAGTTTTTTGCTTCCGAGATGGCAGTGGTTGATTAGTGCACCGAAGCAGGATTGTTGGTGTCTTTGGGTCAAAGTGGAATTTGTTTGATGGTGGCTGCGAGCTGTAGTAGCTCCGAGAACAAGGTTGATTGATGCTCCGAGAAAAAAGTTGCTCGATGGTTGAACTTGTTTGTTCTCTTATGCAGAATGCTAATTCAGTGGTGCTTCCTTGATACATATTGACCGTCGAGAGGTAAATTGTATGGGTTATATAAACTGGTGTCATCGATGTTGGGTGTATATAACCATCGAAGGTGAGGATCATAATGGTTGAAGCTGCTTCGTGGAGGATAAGCTGTGTAGCCATCGAGGAGTGAATGGATTTGATCGAAGGTGTAGCCGAAGCCATCAAGACTTGAGTTGATGCTGGCGTGTTTTTCGAAGTTTTCCTCGCTGCCATAACTGAATTCTGATCAACTTATTTAGGCATCATGGCCTGTTCGATTTTATGGCGTTAAAGCCTTAGGAAATGTGCCTAAGCAAATAGGACTTTGCCTCATCGAAGAGGATCTGGAAATTGTACCGAGCTGTTTGTGGTGAGCATAATTTGTTTATAACATGATAGTGTGCAAAATCGAAGATTGCATAAAGCTAATGAGATTTCGAATGTGTCGTAATGTGACAAGCATGCTTTTTTTGGAATGTGATATGTTGTATCGAGAGGAGACTTTAATAAATCTAAGGCATTTAAAAATGCTAATTGGTGACTTTAAAAATTCTTGATTTCATTAATTGCATATCGCTCGGTGTTGTATAAACATATTCGATACCCCCACTCCTTTGAGGTAAAAAGAGATGGTTCGCTCTTTTAAACATAATTCTTTGATGCCCCGCCCCTTCAAGGTGCGAAGAGATGGTTTTATCACATTTATTTTGGTATGTGTCTAAAACTTTATAATTGCATTATTTCTCTTAATCCGAAGCTAATAGTCTTTTTTCGATATTCGCGCCCCTTGTGGTGAGAGGAAGCGATTCGATTGATTTATAAAGAAACTAATATAAGTAGAACTCCTAATTTATGATATAATCTTATTTTGATCGTTCGATAAGTAGAACTTTAATATTGATGCCCCTCGAGGTGGGAGGAAGCAAATCAATCGACTTATTAAGGATCTAGCATGTTGTAAGGAAAAAATTTTATGATTTCATACGTTGTTTGCTAAGTGACTTATATATATAATGGTGTCATGGCCTATCGTACGACTTGCTTAAACGTTATTCTAAGCATGCGAAGTGCATGAACATTCAAAAACTTTTAAAGTTGGAAGAGAAATGTTTTAGAAATTCTTCCCCAAGAAGGTTGAGGTTTGGTTTTTTTTTTTTTTTTTTTTTTTTTTGTTTAAAACGACTTGCATGAAATATATCCTTGTGGTAAGAATTCTATTAAGCATTAGCCTAGGCGAGAGATGCCCCAGCGTAAATAATTCGAACTTTCAAAGAGATTTTTCAGAGTTAGAAAATGCTTAGCGTAGGCGAGAAGATTGATTAGCTGCACTGTTGAGTCCGTGTTCACTGAGTCTCGATATTCCCTTTTGAACTTTCGCTATTTGGTTCTAGAGTGTGCCTTTGGCTCCTTGAGCGAGCTTGCTTTGGTGTTTGCTTTGTTTCCACACTTTGTGCCACATTATTTTAGTGCCTTACTCTTTGACGGGATTTCTCCAATATTTTATTATTTGTACCTGAAACTTTTAGAGCCGAGGTAAATAAAAGTATAATTGAATGGACTATTGTGCCGAATGTTTCCTAACATTATTTAAAAAGTTCGGAAATGTAGTGACCTCGAATGTTGTTTTATAAAAAGGATGAAATAATTATTTAGACTATAAGCCATCATGAATTGAAAGTTGTTTTGATCAGTGATAAAAAGGGGTAGCAAGTGAAAATGCTATCGTACTGTTAGTGGCCGCATACAGAGACAATTTTTATAATTTTGAGAAATGCAGTATGGCATGAAGATTTCAATTCAAAGCATAGTTGAGATGCCTCGGAATGGGAAGAATGTAGAGTTTAAGAATTCTCCCTTTTCATGTGTAGCTTATAAGCTATGGCTTGATCGTAGGTGGAGATCGAAGATGGATTGAAGCTGCCGTCAAGCTGCCATTTAGAGTTGGTGGTTGGTGATTGGAGTTGCACCAAAGTTGAGTTTCATTTTCGGAGCTGTATCGGAGCGAATATCCCGAAGTAAGTTCTCGAAGTAAATCATCCGAGTAAGTCCTCGAGGGAGGCTGTTTTGATCCGAAATGAGTGTCCCGAGATACGATCGAGCTAGCTGCTGGTGTATGTTTTTGAACCATCCAACTGCCGTGCCGAGAAGATTGCTTCGATGGATGATGCCGAAGCTGATGTTGGAAGTTGACTTCGTTCATTTGTTCAGTTATTGATGCTTCCACGTGTAGTTTTAGGATTTAAAATTGCTACTGTGATGAGACTGCTGGTATGCCCCAATCGAGTTGATATGCCCTGATTGTAGTGGTATGCCCCAATCAAGTTGGCATGCCCTGATTGTAGTGGTATGCCCCAATCAAGTTTGGTATGCCCTGGTTGTAATGGTGTTGTATTATGCTTGAGAACTGACGGAGGTACCGAAGTTTCTTTAAGGGTCTGCATTCAGTAACTGTCCAAGAGCGGAGTCCGAGCTAAGAATTTGTGTGTAGTTGGTGATTTGTAACTTGATTGATCTGAGCTCCGAGGCTAGCTTGGTTGTCTTCGGACCCATTCCGAGTTTAAGCCATCCAAGAGTTGGTAGCCACCGAAGGTGAATTGCTAATTTTGTTCTAATGTCATCCGAAGTAATTGTCTTGAGGAAAGATGGCATCGAAGTAACTGTTGACAAGGTTGTGCCACTCGATGGTAGTTGTGATTCTTCCTTGGATGATCGTAGTTGGATTAGCCATCGAGGTTGCTTTGAGATTATAGACGCCGAGACATCGAAGCTGTGATCGAGGTTGGATCATGATCATCGAAACTCCCTGTAGGTTATATCAGTGTATATGGCCCGAAGCTAAAAGCTAGGTACCGAAGGTGAGTATCAATCAGTGTCTACTGAACCTTTTTGCTGTTTACATTTCTAATTTTCCCTCGACGCTTTTATGCGATGGATTATTACGTTGTTGGTTATAGCTCCCCAATTAGTGAAACTGGTCTGAATTCGTCGAGCTTATCGTTCTGTCAAAAAAGCAGAGTTATGAATAATGAGTTAAACCAATTTGATAATGAACCAGCTAAGTTAGATTATTCAACATAGGGAACCACTCTCAAATCTGAGTTTCCAAGAAAACTTGAATGGGTTGTCGGTTTTTTCATCTATGGACTGCAAATATCAGCTATACTTGGTCTTTTTGTGAGAGATACTTGCTAAGATTCCCAGATCTGGAACTTAAAAACAACATAAGTAAATAAAAGAGAAGAAGAGATAAGAAAGGGGGTTTTATCCCGGTTTTGTAGTGATTCTTTCAATTTAAATTTGATGGAGATATCTAAGTCTGTTACTGCTTTGTTTTCCTCATTCATATGAGCTAACGAGAAATTCAAATCGAATGGTTTCTTGTTGGATTTTCTTTGGATGGAGATTTGATTCTACTGTCGGTGATGCTTTCCTTCAGATCTTCTTTGTCTGCTGCCCTCTTTTGAGTTTCAAGATTTTTGGCGAAAAATCCCTTAAATGCTAAAGACAATCAGATTTGCTCCCTATTCACTGGATTTGTTATTAAACTTGCCAGAATATTTCTGTACTCGCCAGATTTGCTGCCGGAACTGGTAGATCTCCATTTTTGGACCTCCAAAGCACAGGAAAATATCTTTTGAAAAGAAAAAAAAATATGCGAAAAATTTGAAAACCCGAAAAATCACAGGCAAACCCTAAGTTGTTTTAATCATCCCTGTTTCTAGCGCCAAACTGTACGAGTAGAAAATCTGCATCGGTACTCAAGGTGCCAAATCCATCAGATCTACTCATACATACAGTATTTAGTTGAGATTCAGTGGTGCGAGGACCACAAGATCAGTACCGAGGGTAATCATAATAGTAATTAAAGACCAAAACATGAAATAGTACAGGCTAAGTATATGAAGATTTATATGTATTTCGATGTGGTGATTACATGAATCTCCATTAAAGAGGAGTTCTAGATCTAGATCTAGTTTTTGGAGAAGAAGATGAGTAGAGGAGAAGGAGGAAGAGAGAGAGAGTCCAAGAAGATCCCCTCTCTCCTAGGAGATATTTCCTTTATATAGAGGAAATTTACAGGATAATTACACAAGTGTCCTTATCTTAGCTACCAAGTAAAGTAGGTCTTTGGTGGGCCTCATCTTCAAGTGACTTCGGCCCTCGTATGTCGGTTTATTTCTTTGGCATACTGATTCCTCGGACTTGATCTTTACTTCGGGGGGAGCTTGGGTAACTTCTTCGGACGGATTGGTAGATCGAGGCGACATCTTCGGGTGGTGGTCAATGATTCGTAGTCTTAGTCTTCGACTCTCTTCGCGTTCATAAGGCAATGTCTTGCTCTTCTTCTAGGATGATGACACGTGGATCGTCCGAATTATGCCCCTACAACCACAACCACGCCCGTCAACAAATGTTAGGAGTACAACAACAATAAACGTGGCCTGGACACAACCACCTCTGGAATGGGTAAAAATCAACACGGACGGCGCGACAAAAGGTCAACCGGGTCTGGTGGGTGCTGGAATCATCAGTAGAAACTCCGATGATGACATTCTTCAAGCAGTGTCAGTGCCTCTTGGCCAAACAACATTTATTGTAACCGAAACTTGGGCATTACTACTTGCAGCAAAAATAGCTAATCAATTTAATTGGCGGAAAGTATGGTATGAAACAGACTCCCTTTCTTTGTTGAATCTCATACACAGCTCCAATGATACACCTTGGTTTCCCAGAGATATGATTAAGGAAATCCGTGACGTTATCAACAAACTACAAGAAGCCAAAATCACCCACACTTACATAGAAGCGAACCGGGTGGCTGACGCCCTAGCTAACCAGGCAATGCTTAAAATGCTACAAAATCCCTCTTCGGCTCATACTCATGTCTGGGACACTTTCGCTCCTCCCTTCATGTATAACTTTATTTTACATGACAAAGTGAGACTTGGTATCCCTAGAAATGTACCTCGTATTACAAACCTCTTAGTTGTGATTAATGAATTCGACCTTTCAATATATATATATATACTTTCCTTTAATATATATATACTGCATGATATTGAAGTGTAAAGGTTTTCTCACCAGAAGTGTGCGACCATGTATGTACCAACTGATACATTTTTGGTTCTGAAAATAGTAATATTTTTTTTTCAAACTGACTTGGAAATAGTTAACCACTTATTCATCTCATGCTGCTTCTCTCGGCTAGACTGGTCGAATATCATCACTAAAATTAATTGGGCCGACCGACCGGAGGGCCCAAAGGGAGGGAGTCTAAGTAGTCCCTCCTGGTTTTTAACGTGGAAATAACTAAGTAGTCCTTATCAAATCTAATAATAACCCTTCCATATCTTTTTCTACTAATTACGCCCATCTTTGTATCACACTACCACCACCACCACTAATACATCCACCACCAACACATTCCACCACATTCTACCACCGCCACCACCACCATATTCCACCACCACTACCAACCACAGCCACCGCCACCACCACAACTACATTCCGCCACCGCCACATTCCGCCATCACCACATTCCACCGCCACCGCCACCACCACCGCCGCCACCGCCAACACATTTCGCTACTGCCACATTCCTCATTCCACCACCACATTCCACCTCCACCGCAACATCACACACTTCTAATTCTTTGGTCAGCCCTCCTACCGTGGAAGCGGTCATCTAGTGGTTGATTTTTGTTACTGCTATATTCGGTTCCACAATTAATCAGTGAAAGTTATGGTTTAATGTAAGCTTCAATGTGATGGAAAGAAATTTGGAAATCCACTTTCCCGACTCCATGCGGCTCATTTAGAAATAGCCTCAAAGCCATCTTTCAATATTTGCAAGTGTGAGGCTTTAGTTTTTGTTGGGTACAAAGTTTTCCACCCTGAACTGAAGTCCAATGCTGAATATGATGAGGTAGATTACTGCAAGAAATGTGTGAATTGGAAACGTTGAGTATGATGAGGTAAATTAGACAAGCCAAGAGTGTAGCCCATGCCCTGGTAACTTGTCTGCTTGACCTCCAATGCGTAGTGACATCCATAGCTCCCCGACCACCACTGAATCAAGATTTAAGATAGAGATAGAGATAGAAACAGAGTAAAGGAGATGGTAAAAGAGACACCTTTTGGCGTTTTTTGATCGGTATCCGGCATACGTTTTTTATGGGTAAATTAACACCGGTGGTTGACTTATTGTTGGACTAGAGTAAGCACAATGTGGAAGGAATTTCCCCGCGTAATTAATATGGGGATTTTTTTTTCCGAGTTAACTTTTCTGCTTCTAGAAGTCATTCTGAAACTGTGTTGCCAAACTAACTTCTGACTTTTAGGTTCCAGAAGACGAAAAACAACTTCTAGAGGTGTATCCAAACACCCTAAAAAATCACACTAATTATAAAAGTCGTAAAAAAATATTGAACGGATACTACATTTATTATTACAAAAAAAAAAAAATATCTTCATGATGTTCCACGAGGAAAAAAAATACCACATTTATGTGGCTTTTGGCTGCCAAACTTCTTGTGATGGAACTAGCTATGCTGCTATAATGTTTGATCTTAAATCTAATGAAAAACTAATCTTGACTCTTGTTGAGGATTCTCATAATGGGAAGGACCCATCTCAGGTCCATGTTATTCCCAATGACCATGAAGTTCGTGTGCACTTTGTGCGTGAGCAGAACCAAGATAACGAACACGTATTTGTCACTCATCAAGATCTGGAGAAAATGCTACAAGCACGTGATACAGAAACTCGGACTACTACTGCCCTTGGGCCCGTCAAAGCTGAAAAAAGTCGTGGCAAGACTCGTGCTAGCAAACGTCATGTCAACAATCAGTGATGTCAATGATAGTGGTAAGCGAAACGCTTCTACTCGTGAAGTAGCGTGCGACTTCTTATTCTCGCGCCTCAGCTCTCGCACCCATCGCGGCAGTACTTTGACAATAAAAGGAAAATCTTAAATGCCTGGATTTCCCTTGTACCATGGATGAAGTGTTTGAACACTTGGAAGCATGGTTTCAAGATGGCACAGTCAACTTGCCTTCTATACGATGAGAACCTAGTGCTTAGGATATGGATGATCCTAAGTATTGTCGTTTTCATAGGTTTGTCAATCATCCCATAAGTGAGTGTATTCGTCTAAACAAATCTTTAACAGAAAGGTTGAGTCAAGAGAATTAAACTTGGGGACTGAAGGCGTACGGAGGAATCTTCTTCTTTATCATCAGGATCAACCCAATATTCGGAACTTCATTATTTCTGGGGAATCTATTAAGCAACTCTAAGACTCAACGCAGAGATATTTTTGCGGCCTTCAACCGAGTTGCGTTTAATGAAGGCTTGGCCTTCCCATTACCTCCAAGGAATGAAGGGTCACATCAACCAAGATGAAGCGAAGTCGTATCCAAAGAAATTTTTGGAGCCCAAAATTCCCCTATACCACTTACCTCTGCTCGTCTTGAAGGAGTAAATTTCGATAAAGTTCAAATTGATGTTGGTGTCTTGGTCAATATTATTCCAATTCAAACACTTAAAGCACTAGGGGATGTCGCTTGCTATCCAACAATAAAATATTTAAGAGGAAACCCTAGAGATGTGTATGGACATATCAATCTCGACCTGAAGATAGATTTTAATCGCACCAAAGAGAAATTCCACGTGATAAGAGAGGATCCCGACCATGACATGGTTTTAGGCTGTCCTTGGCTTCATGGTAAAAAGTTTGTTCCCGTGACTTCGCTAGCAACCACTAATAATCAAGAGCACATGTTCAACAAGGAAGTAATTCATGGCGAGGACAAACTGCAGTATCAAGTGGGTTAAAAACTGAAAAAGCAGGGGTACCAAAATACTACCAACTTTTCGTTTGGGTTTGTGAGTCTTATGGTAAGATATTGTTGATGACAAAATATGGTTCAGGTCTAAGGGTCACCTACTGAAAGGTCGATAACTGATGACTGAGACAGATTCAGAGTCTTCAGGTGATGATAGCTGGAGTCAGAGGGCTGGCAGCTGAAGTAGTTCTCCAGAGGAAGCAGACCTGAGAAGCTGAAAGCGTCAGATGATTCCAGAGAACATATTCAAAGTGCAGGTGGTGGGAAGTTAGTTATAAATCCCCGACTTATTATGAACTTCTGTAAGAATCAATTGGAACCTTCTAGTAACTTTAAACCGCCAAATACTGTACAACTATAAATATCGATCATGGGATCGTTTGTAAACTAAGTTCTCTCTCCTAAATCAATAAGAAATACACTTTTTATACTTTTTGTTGATCATTGTTTGTGATCCACCATTGATATTGAAACCCTAGCTTCATACTACTGCTAATCAGCGAATCGAATCAGACTTGAGAACCAAACAGACCTAATATTACCAATTACAAGAACCAATCACATCTAACTGTGAAGGTAATATTTTAGATACAGGAATAGACATTTTCATTGGCGCCCACCGCGGTCTCGAAACACGATTTTACAAGCTATGTTTATTTAAGATTTTGATTTCGAGATGAATTTATAAAATTTCTTGAATAATTTTGATGAAATTTTG
Source organism: Papaver nudicaule (assembly GCA_023529015.1). Classification (NCBI taxonomy): domain Eukaryota; kingdom Viridiplantae; phylum Streptophyta; class Magnoliopsida; order Ranunculales; family Papaveraceae; genus Papaver; species Papaver nudicaule. The sequence continues at coordinate 65,930 of JAJJMA010243197.1, forward strand.
GTTCTAAAGAAAATTTAGCTTCCTATAAAACTAGATCTTGATTTTCAATAAGAAAAAACGTTTTAAAACTTAGATGTAGTTCGTTTTAAGTTTAAATTTGATTCAATTACTTCAAAAAAGCTAGATCTCACAATTTAATGTGATGATCAACACAAAACGGAGTAAATAGCAACATTACTTTGTGATGTGTATAACATATTGTTGTTTGTTTACCTATTTTCATGCAAAACAACGATGATCTGCATAAAGATGATGATTCAGGAACTTCAACTCATTTCTGAATGTGTTTTCTTTTCGCGGTAAACCGGAAAAGTCTCAGGGATTTTTAAGATAATTGAAGTTTTATTTCGCAGATTTGCTTATTTACCTGTTATTAATCATTTTCAGTTTTATTTAATGTCATATTCGTGGATTGAGTGATAAATGCTTCTCTTCTTATCTTAAAATTTGTAGATCTGAAATATTTGAGTAATTTCAACTAGTTTAAGTCATGATTCTGAGAGATCACTGAGAAATGTTGAATTTGAGCTTGAGAAATTGATAGATCTATAACCTAGAGTTAGATCTGTAATGTAATTCTTATTTTCGCTTTAATATTTGTTTTTCGACATATGGAATTTTCTTATAATTATGTTCTGAAAATCATCTGAGAGCCTCAAATCTATTGGAACTGGCACTACAAATAAGTTTTCAAAGTATCACTTATAGTGTTTTAGGTCAAAAGATCCTTAGATAAGTTCGACACAAATAAATCTGCATTATAACATGTTCAGAAACGTTAAAATATAAATATTTGAAAATTAGTATGGTTTATAGTATGTCATGCTCACGCACTAATAGATATTCGTTCAATAACACTTTTCACATGTTTAACATGTTCAGATATGAAGTATAATGTACTAGAATACATGATACATGATAACCACATATTTAAATTTTATTTGGTATGGCATGCATCATAAATTAATGGTTTTGATGTAGATCTAACCAACAAGAGATTCAGCTGACATAATTTGAAATTACAGTGTATAACTGCATCAGATAGACTGGATTTTCAGTTTGATAATTTGAATAGATGTCAGCAAATGTTGATCTAACGAAAGTTTTGTTTGTGAAGGATGCCTCCTAGGAGACTACCTACCAAATTTGTTTGCATCTCACCAAACAGAGTGAGTGCAGAGGAGTTAGAGCAGACAACCAGAAGGCGTATTATTGTTCACGCTCCAGAATCATCTGCTGCAGGAGAAAGACGTACATCTCGTCAGATGACTGAACAAGTTCAAACTAATGCTTGGAATGGGAATGTTGGAAGGCAACCTTTCATAGCACCTTGTACCATTATAAGAGCAAATGGTGAGCCGACTGCAGTCATGGTTGGAGAAGGTGTTACCATTAATCCAAATAGAGACTTACTGAGATCGAGAAGGCAACAAGGTGGCCCGAGCAGTAACATAACATAGGAAATGTACAATGATATGTTAGAATCAATTAGCCATTTGTCTGCACAAGTTAAAAAACCTGGTCAACCTGCAAGATCTCAGACCGCAAACTGCAGATCCCAGATCTCAATATCACGAAGAATTATGTCAACTACTAGATTCCATCTACGTGAATTCATCACCCTTACCACCAAGAAAAAACTTAAACTAATCTCAGCAAACCTCACAAAATCATAAAATCACTTACTCAGTCGACTGAAAAACCAAGGACTGGAAGCTGGAAGTGAAAGAAACTACCAGTGACATGCCTTAGCTCAGAACAGGCAAGCTTTGTATTCTCCTTGTGAAAATGAAGACATAAAGGCTGCAATGGAGATAAGGTTTAATGAGCAAGAAGAAAAGTTTAAGCGAATGATGGTTCAGATCAATCTAGAGAAGAGCAAACATGATCCTACAAATAAATTTGTAGGATAATCACCAGATAAATTCATTTTGCCAACCTTTGAACCATTCAACGGAAATTCAGATATGAATAGGACATTTTATATGAAAAAGAAGGGGTACCGAAATACTACCAACTTTTCGTTTGGACTT
>JAJJMA010243216.1:3905-19137 GCA_023529015.1 Papaver nudicaule
GCCTCATTAATTCCAAAATCTTCACACTTCTTAGACTTTTATTGTGCTCTATCTTCTTATAACTTTTACAGATTTTGTCAACTGCTTTTGTTAGCGTAGCTCCACTGGTAACAAGTTTGTTTGCTGCTTCACGTAAAACTTCAGTGAAATCAAGTTTTTTCGCTACCTCTCGTACTGCTATTGCCCTACGAACACAGAATTTGTTAAAACTAGTCTCAGGAAAACATGACATCTTCATTTTTTGTATGAAGGAAGGGAAGAGAGTAAATTTTTGGGGTGATTTTTTGAGTGTGAAACTCGTCAATTTATACTCGAAAGAATTTTTACCGTTGTAGGGAGAGACAATGCCGTTAGGCTCTGTTTCTGACGGTCGAGATACAGATTCTCGGTAGAGAATCAGTATCTCGACCGTCAGATTCTTTTGTTTTACCATAGTGGGAAACGTGTTTTGCCTGGCCACGTGGCCAGGCAAATCACAAAATTTTCCCCTTCCCATAGGAAAGGGCCTGAGGTGACACTACAAAGTGTACAAACGCATGGTTTAGGAATGTAAGTCCCAGACATATAATCTCGAATTTTCATCGACTAGATCATTTTTGTGGAAAGTTTCGGTTTTTTATTTGAAATTATAAAATTAGTGTCAGCTACACATAGTTCATTGTCAATCATAGCCTAGATCAAACTAAATTCTAAAAATGTCTAATGAGATAAGAGAGAGGATCTACTCACAATCTTATAATTACACTATCTTACACTTTCGACTTAATTTTATTTATAAATCATAAACGGCTTCGAATTTGAACTTAATATTTTAGGGATATGTTGATGTTACAATAACCTACATTTCTACCAAAATTAAACACATTCGATTAGTATAACGCCACCATGTACTACTTCGAAAATGAACCGTTGAAACCAACAATTTTTAAATGGTTGAAAATACGATTGGTAGATAGGGAGGTTTGGTATTTCAAAATATGGTCATTTTTTGTGGGAATTTAGATCTTTGTAAGAGCAACATATCCCAAAATATTAACTTCATATTCAATATCGTTTGGGTTCTATGAAAAAAATAGCGACAAAATTGTGAGATACCGTAATAATACGATTGTGAGTTTATCCTCCCTCATGAGATAACTATGAAAAAAATAGCGACAAAATTGTGAGAGACCGTAATAATACGATTGTGAGTTTATCCCTCCCTCATGAGATAATGCTCTAGTTTTAACGATGAGTGTAGACAATGGTAAGATCTTTATAACCCACCTGAGGTTTTACCTCCGACTGATCTAGAAACACATGTTTATCCATAAGTATATCAAAGACAATCCATTTGGAGAAGTTTTGTACAAAATACCACCACTATTTTTTTTTGGAACCAATGTAACTTCTTTTTTTCCAGACCAACTTGAGGGCTAGCACTGTTAGTTTGGAGCTTTGAATGGTAATCTCATCCAAAGAACCAAAAATATGGGGTGTCTTAAAAGTGTAACAAGACATAATAGTTCCCGCTGATTGTTGAGTTAAATTCATGCCGATTATTTTTTCAAAACCATCGCCATGTCCTTTTTCATCTTTAACATCAACTCTTCGACAAAATTTTGGATGGCAACTCTGCTGATTACAGTTGGTGTTCTTCAACTACTAAGAACATGAGCCACAATCGGTAAATAATTGTAGGCTCTGCAAATGAATCTGAAGCATACTCCATTCGACCCAATCTCAAATAGAGTATATGGTTTGCCCAACATCAACGGTTAATAATTGTAAACTTGTCGATCATATCAAATAATTTCGGGTCTACTTAAAATGCCAATAATCTGCAGGTATATTTGAGCCTGAACCTGCCTACTGTTTTTGTGTCAATTAATTCGATGATAATTGGCAAGTGTGCTTTATTTAATTTGCCGATTGTAAAACTTAAAATTTCGAGTTTAGGAGGAAATCTATTGTGGGGCAACTACTGAAAAAGCAGGGGTACCAAAATACAACCAACTTTTCGTTTGGGCTCGTGAGTTTTATGGTAAGATATGAACGATCTCAAATCAATATCCAAATCTGTTAACCGGAGTTAGGATCACAAGTAATCAGCCCAGATGCAAGACAAGTCTTGGTAAATCCCTTAGATATGCATTATGGACCAACTCAACGATTACGAATAACATACTTCTTGTGTTTGGTTTAACTAATCAGAGATATAATGTGGAAAGTAAAGCACACAAGACACCATAGATTTTTTTAACGAGGAAACTACAACATGTAGAAAAACCTCGGACCTCATCCAGTTTGAACACCGCACAATACTAACTGTTTACAAACACTAGCCTACTATCAGACTTCGGTCTGGGATGTAGCAGAGACCAACTCTAACGCTCCAAGTGAATTGTCTACTGTCGCACTCCTTACATCTCTAGATCCCCCACAGATCGTCACGCACTTGATTCCCCTAGCTGACGTCCTTTATAGGTCCAGGAGTTGCTTTAACCGTCGTTAAAGGCTTATGTCAACAATTCCGGCTTTGTAACCTCAATTATGAACTGTATGTTTCGAACTGCCTCTTCAGTTTAACATACATAAGGCGACTTCCTTCGGATTACTCCAGGTCATACGGAAATCTACTTTAGAAGTGGGGGATGACAAGTAAACCGAGTAAACTATGCCTAACTTGTCTTTACCTCAGATGTGAAAAGAATCACTTAAGAAACTTACACAACTCAAGATAACTAGGTCTAACAACACCGTGTGCAGCCGTATGTTGCTTCAGTAAAACCCTGTATGTAACGTATCCGTTCTTGAATGGCCTTATTGCAGAAGAGAAGGACCGTAGAATAGACAAGAACGTGATCAGGTTACCAAGGTTACAAGTTACTTAGATAACAACCACAAAGGTAATTTTATCACCTACCTGTGATTCTCCCAACTCTCAAGAGAAGTCTTTCTAGTCTTTAGGTAAATCCCACAGAGGAACTGCTACCTAATAGAGGATGACTACCACAACAAGCTTATACCGAAGTGCAAAGAGTTTACGATAAATTCCACAGAGAAACTTCTTGATGCTTATGGTTTTCACTCTTTAATTCTCTATTTATAGCTCTCAATAAGATAGGTTGCTTTGAGATAAAACAATAGATTACTTGTGTTATAAGTTAGCAAGTGGCCATGTAAACGTGCCCGTTACTTGGCTTGCACAGAAAGAAACCCTAGGTTAATCTAGGGGTGTGCACGGTATGGTTCGGCTCGGTTCTTGCCGATACCGAGCACCTGTACCTCCCATATGTCGGTTCTCAATATTTTTACCTATACCTGTACTTCTGGTTCCGGTACAAACGAGTACTGTTCCGGTAATTGTACCTGTGGACCAGAAATCATACAACAATTAACCTAAATCAGGCATACATCTTAAACTCACAATTTCATTCAATATATTTCAATAGAACAACGAAAGCAGTGGATTACGTTCTAATTAACAAAATAAAACTTATAATTACATTCCCAATTTCAACAAAAAAACCAGCAAACCATCAACCATTCATGAACCAGGATCGACGTATCCCAGTAAAGAAATCCCTAATTTTCCTTGATATCCCTCTGCTCATCTTCATATTCCAATATAGTCCATCGAAGCATGACTGCACCACAGAGAATCCCTATTGATTCTATTACATGAATGCCTTCCCAGACTTCATCTTCCACATGAAACCCTAATCGCCCAATGAAAGCCCCAAAACCTACAAAAACCCACTAATCAGATAAAGTTTTGAGTTTTATATCTGAAATCCACCAATTAATCACAACTCACCTCTGCAAATCAAACAATTAACAAACAAACATCAAATCATAACCTCAATTTCAGCAAACAAACATCAATATACCCGAAGAAGAAGAAGAGACGAGAAGAGACCAAGAGAGTGGTGGTGGTGGTCGCTATGATAGAGACTCAGAGTGGTAGTGGTGGACTGGTGGTGGTAGTCTGCGAGAGTGAGAAGAACGGAAGAAACAAGAGAAGAAAGGAAGAAATAAGATGAGTCGAGACTCCAGATCTATTAATCACAATATATATATAGGATCAACGGCTAGATTAGACAAGAATCATGAGATCTAACGGCTTAGAAATTAGCCGGGACAAACGAGTACGGTTCGGTCGGGAATTGACTAAGAACCGATCCCTGTACCTATAGGTATCTGTTCTGAGTTTTGAAAACCGTTACTTGTACCCTTCCTCTCGGCTCGGTTCTTTTGGGTAACGGTTCCGGTCCGGTTCCAGTCCGGTCCGCAGGTCCGGTTCGGTTCCTGTGCACCCATAGGTTAATCTTATTTGGAAATCTTTTATCATTTATCTGCTAAGTGGTTTGTTGGCTCTTGACCACTTCAAGTAGAAATCCAATGAGCCTGAGACACCTTTATTTATTGACTTATTGAGATTCGTTAGATGAACCAAATAAGATATTTTGATAAGCTCAAGTCCAACTAAGAGATAAGGAGTTATCTGTTGAAACCCGCGTGAAAATCCCATAGAATATTCACCAGACGGTGCACGAACCGTCCAGGTCTGAAATCAAGGCCAAATACATTGAATCTACTGTTCACTTACATGTAGTGTATAGATTAACGTTTTGGGATACATGAGTAAAATTCGGTGATACTATTCACGAACAGGTTCGTGAACCGCCGAGTTTCAGATTATGGTTTCGACTGGATCCGCTGGAAGTACCTGGGTTGGGCCAGTTTTCCTGTACTTAGACGTGTGGACGTCCTCAACTATAATCCATGGACTCTTCTCTAGAGTACTCGTTTAGATTCACCCAGATTCCTACATGTGATTTGCAAGCAAACCAATATACTGGAAAATGTATTGAATCTATCTCATGTATCTTGTAACTTAGTATGGTGGGAACACATACCAACATAACTCATGGTTATGTAGAGAAGTGTACAGTCTCAATCGCTATTAGTATCTCTACTAAAGTAGCCGACTATTTCGAAAGATATAATAGAAGAAATTTCATATAATGTCACAACTCATACTAACCTTTTGTCGATGAAGAATATATAACGTCTAATTGGTAATCGCAGTCTTCGTCTTCAAGGTCTCTACTACTTTGTCTATATCCCAATTCCGAAATCAAAACTTTAGTAGGCTAAATCAAGAATTGTGTTTTGACACCTAAAAATGACAACTGTATCTTGACATACCAACGCTAGTGGGTTTGACCGGACAATGCCCTAACAACTACTTTGATCAACAACTTTATTGTATTTTGTTGCTGGTTATGTAACTTCACATTTTCAAATTTAAGAGATTTTCAAATGGGGACTAAATAAGTAATCGTAAAAATTAAAACTTGCCAAGCCTGTCGATTAAGCATAAAATGAGTTCAGAAATTTGTAAACCTTACAATCGGTAGATTCTGAACATCAATAATTGTCGATTCCGGTTATGTGAAGAATGTAAGAATCCATACTTTTTTCATTTTTCGACAATTGTAATCTAAAAAATTCATTTTGAAATTGTTTTCACATGTTTACTTGATCACTTGAAGCATTACAATCTTCATTTAGGTCGTCTGATAATTCATTTGCTTTCACGAAATCATCTTCTTGGGTTTTCTTAAGAAGATTTGGGTCATCCAACGTCCACTCCGAATTATTATTTATTGTCATCGGAAGTTCGGAACCGTACATGATATTCGTTGCGAAATGGAGATTCGCAACTGCTTTCATAATGCTAAATTCGTCCATTTCATATACTGACTTCTTTTTCTTTCCTAAGTAATCCAATCCTAATTACTAATTCATACTAACTAGATGGCCGCTCAAAATCACGACAAAAGGGTCGACCGATTGATCTAAATCGACCTCAAATCAATCAAATTTGAATTTTTTTTTTTTTTTTGTGAAGACCTCAATCTCGGAATTCTTGAATTAACGATGATATTTCTTGGAATTTTTTTCAATTTGAGAGATAAAATGATCAATAGCTTTGTAGCGTTAAAAAATTGAAGAAAAACGATTGAGAATCAATCAATTTTGGAGTTGTTTTCTTTAAAAAAAAATACTCACTTTTAGGACGATGATAGTGTGACAGCACTGACAGGGCCCTCGTTCGGTCGGCCCAATAATTAATCAAGGACATATTTGTCATTATGATTTTTTATATGCAATTATAAATGATCATTTTTATTTTATTTGCTAGGCCCAAATCAATAGAGTCATCCTTCAAATTAGCCTAGATTTTCTGCTACATACGAAATCATATCCTTATCAAATCTGTAAATTACGAGTTATATTAACAACCTGGTTAAAGTAGGAGCTAGGAACAAGCATCATGGAGGGCATTAAGTAGTCGAATTCCCCACAATGTAGATAAGAAAAATGGGCTGAAACGGGCAACTGCTATGAAAAAAGGGCGGCTAGTAACTAGCCGCACTGAGTATCCGACCCTTGTTCAATCTTTGACTTTGACCTAGACGGCTACTCAGTAGCCGCCCAGGGTTTAGAAATACACAGAAATGAGCTCGAGCGAGCTCACTCCTCTCATTCTCTTCATTTTCACTCTCCCACAAACCACTCCACATATTTTACCCCCTTTCAAATTACATTGTGTTTGGGGTCGATTCATTGCAAATTTTTTGAAGGGTTTCTTCTATGCTCAAAGGTGGTTCTTTTGCAAGTCTCAATTAAAATTTTCATCCACGAAATTAAAAGAGGTATGTAAATTGGTATTTAGGGTTTATGATTTTGGCATTTAATTTTTTTGTTGGAATGCCGGGGTCCAATAATGACTTGAATGTGTTGGTTCACTCACCATTATTTGACAATCTTCTTCAAGTTTTAGCTCCTCCGTGCAATTATGTTATCAACGGACACCACTACGACATGAGTTATTACTTGGCCGATGGTATCTATCCAAAGTTACAGGCGATTGTTTACCAAGTTACATTGAAGATTCCTAACCATGTAAGGTTTAACAAGTATCAATTGGCAAAGAAGAAGTATGTTCAGCGTGCTTTTGGAGTTCTCCAATCGGTGTACAAGGTCGTTGGGTCGTCATGTTGGTATTGGAAAGAAGGTGACATGAACTTGATAATGAAATGTTGTGTCATCTTGCATAATATGACTGTTGAGCATATTTGTCGTGCCCCCGAATAGTGTGAGGTTCTTCCATGTGCAGTACCAGAATATGTTGGCCCTGCTGTTCATTACAAGGATTTACTGGATCATGAAAGGTATCACATTTTACGATCTGATCTTACCAAACACATTGTTATGCGTCATGGTAGTTCATGCTAATGTTGAACATGCCCTTGACTTTGTTTATTATGATGATGTTCATGCTAATGCTGAACATGCATATGAGACTCAACACGGGGGTGAGGGTGAAGATGGAATTGAGAGTGATGATGTGGGTGAAGATGGAATTGAGAGTGATGATGGAAATGAGGGTGCTGATGGAATGACGGTGATGATGGATATGAATCTGAAGATTCCTATGATTTCGTTGACTTGGATGAAGATTCATATCAATATATCGATGAGGATGGAGATTCAGATGGACCAGCAGATTATGATGCATCTAACAATTCTGATGCATCTGTAGATTCCTATGATTTCGTTGACTTGGATGAAGATTAGAAGCACTTGGTTTTCATTGGATTTTTAAAAAATTAATTACTTTCACAATTATGGTTTGTAATAACCTCGTTCTGCAAATTACGATTGAGTTTTGTTTTTGCTTGGTTGTTATTGAAATTACAAAGCTCTATTAAACTTCAATATTTTTCCGTCCCACTCGTGCATAGTTTTCATTCTTCTTCGCGGCAAGTACTTTAGAAAACTTCTTAGATTTTCAGCATGAGCCACAAACAAGATACTTATTATCGCTATCCTTACTACCACCCCGATATTTAATTTCTAATTTTCCAGTGCATTCAGACCCGGCCCATGGATAATTGCCCATCCAGTGATATGTCTCTCCACATGAGAAACAAAAATGATTCTTGTACTATTTTGGAGTTGAAAATATGCGAGTTGCAGCAATGTTACTTTCATGGATAGCTTCATCCAACCATTCAAAATCTCCACATTAAGGCTTCTGAAACTTGAGGAAAAACTTTGCTGGATTCTTCGCTGTATTCGACTCGATAATTTTGCGAAACCCAACACAATTTTGTTTTGGACAAACTGAGTAGATCCATGGACGTAGACCACTTATGTGTTCTTCGAATTGACATATTGCACATTTGATAATGGAAGAGCACTGCAGTTAAATAATAACAAATGGATTAGAAGAAAAACTTGCTGCAACTTAAAACCAACTCATAGTAAATAAATGGAAGCATGAGAAAATATATTATACCTTTGAAGAATCTTTTGCCAGAAAACAAAGTTTGTTGCAGAACGAACGTCAACCTCTAAGTTTCAGGTGATATAAGCATTTGTAAGAGCAATATCTTCAACAGCAGTAAATCTCATACTCATATAAAGTGATTTGAGAGACTTTGAGTCCAGTGAAAGAAAAAATAAAGAAAAATGTATTGATTGGGATGATTTTAAAGTTGAGAAGGTGGGTTCGTTTTATAGTTAAAAACCCAACGGCTCTATTCGTTACCGTTAGAAAATGGACGACCGAGAATGGTTTTACTGTTTAAAAAAGGAGGGCGTAGATGGAGTGTGTGAGGGGTGTGAGATAAAAACTATCAAACAAATTAGACCGTTATGTTTTTGAAAATTTTAACCGTTGTGGGTTTCTCGAAATTAGACCTCATTAATAATTGTCTTTGCCAATTTATTTTGTTCGTGTAGATAGAATTTACTCTCGACGATGACCTAATGGTTATGCAAGCCTCCTGCCCGACTTACAGTGAACGACCCAAAGAACGTCACTCCATGTTCTGGAAGAGAGTCGAAGAATTCTAAGAAGATTTTGATGGGAATCCAAAACGTCCAACTTAGGAGCAAATGGCTTTTAGATTCGACCACATTGAAACTTGTATCCTGGAGTACATCAAATGCAAAAAATTGGTTTGTCGACACAACAAGGGGCTTCGGCGGAATTCATAGTAAGTATTACACAAAATGTTTTTGGTAAATGAAAATTTTGGATATTTCTACAAACTAATTTTATTTTGTTTTATTTTATTTTGCATAAATTTAGGGTTGATAACGTTTGAGCAGCACGCAATAGTAATCCATTTGTGCACTAGGAATATTTTATGAGGTATGGTAGCAGGCATATATCTTAGACTCATAATTGCCAAAGCAGAGGAATACATTAGGTCAATGCGCCCGGAATACTGAGAAATCCTTTTATATTAATGTTTTTGTTTTATAAAAATCTGTCTTTAATTTGAAAAAAAAAATCCGTTGGACTGACAGACATTTCTTTTTTTATCAGAAACAATGGAATACAAACATCTTTAATCTGAAAAGCTTTATGTTGGATTACTAGATTCAGATACATTACATAACTACTTAAATAACAATTGAAATTACATTACATAACTAGTTCAATGACAAAGACATTAAATTAGTTAAATTTAACTGCAATACACTGATAAGAAATTACTTAACCCAACTCGTCACATTAATTTGAAGTAGTCATTAATCAAGATCGTATCCTGGAAGATATTTTTTGAAGATTTCGTAGCATTCGTCGAAATTAAATTGGTCCTTGTCTCACTGTAATACTTAATTTCCCCCATTGGACTCTTTCCGCATCACACAATTGTGGATTACGAACTTGCATATCGATAAGGAAAATAAGCAACATCTTCACTGCATTTTTGATCAGCTTGAATCGACTTCATGGTCCTACCATTTGTATTCTCTCCATTATCAGTAACAAGACAAAAATATCAAATATGAGACTCCAGAGAGTGTTAGTGTTTCCATCTTGAATTCCGACACGATTGCGAACAGTGATAGCTATGTACACTTGAACAATAGCAACATCTTCTTTGGTAGTGAAATTAGTAACCATATTGAAGATAAATTAGACACTTTGAGTGAGAGAGAATGGAAAATCAATGCAAATTGTATTGACCGGGATGAATTTTGTGTTGCGAGGGTTAGTTGGTTTTATAGTAAAAAAACCCAACAACACAATTTTTACCGTTGGAAAATGGACGACCGAGAGTGATTTTAACATTTCAAAATGGAGGGCGTAGATGGAGTGTGTTAGGGGGTGTGACAAAAAAGGAGGCCAAACAAATATTGATACTGGGGTCGACTAGTTACTAACCGACCACATTTGGGCGGCTACTCACTAGACGAAGGCGATTTCTGAGTATCCGCCTGGAGCGACTAGTGAGTAACAGCCTGGGACGACTAGTGAGTAGCCGCAACATAGTTTTTTTCTACATGGGTGCGCAGATGTAATCACCCATGTAAAAAAACGTAACTTGGGAAAATTCGCTATTATTCACCGAAATGCACCTCCATAGTGCTTGCTCTAACAAAATTAATTCGGAGCTAGGTAATTTATTCCCATCCAAGGATCCAAGTTAAGGGGTGCCAAAACATGTAAAGAGACATAAAGGGTATTGTTGATTGTCTCTAATATCTCTTGTCGATTATCTCTAAAATTTTAAAATTCCAACACCATATTCTTCCGTTCTTGCTTTTACTCCTCGGTATTTTGTATTTTAACAATCCCAAAACTCCATTTCCTTCAAATTTTGTTCTCTTGGTTGCAATGTAATTAACAATCTTCACTTTCATTTAATTTTCTTCATAGATTTTGTTCGAATTTCAATTGGTTTTATTAGAATTTGTTCGAACTCCAAAGGATTTCAGACAAAAGAAAAGGTCATCAATAACAACTATAATCGACATCTGGATTTAGCTGTCTTATCTGCTGATTGTACTTGATTGTCTTCATTTACGAAGGCATTACCAGAATCAACAACTAATAGCAAAATCAAGCTGCTGATAGTACTTAATCGATAAACTGTATAACTAAACCTAGTTGTCGATTAAATCCAATTCGTTTTGCTCTGGTTTATGTACATGGAAATCATATAATCGAAAACCTTTTAAATTTCCGTTGCTGACTAAACAGTATTCAACATATTGAACTTTGAAAATTTTCAATATGGGGCTAATAAATAATGACACTTTATTAATTTTATTTCCTCGTCGATTATATAAATACAAAAATTTGCATTTTGATTTGGGCTGAATGGTTTAAACGACAACTTTTCCATTTATCGAAGCTGCTGATTATACCTAAATTAGTTCAACCCTGAACAGGGTGAGATAATCGGTGTCGTAAAAGTTGTCGATTCTGTCTATAACTATAGCTATAATTAACTAATTTAATCCTAATAGTTATGAACAAATTAGAGAAATAATTTTGATCTAGCAATGTTAGAGCATTTTTGATCTAGCATTGCTGGAGCCATCGGATCTACTAATCCAATGGTGGTGGTGGTTTTGAACGGAAATTCAGTTTTTACCTTTGGAGTGAAAAACTCTACTGAAAACCTCCACCAATAGATTAGTTCATCCAATTGCTCTAGCAATACTAGATCAAAAATGCTCTAGCACTGCTAGATCAAAATACTTCTCACAAAAATACTTCTCACAAATTAGCCTTTGGGAAAAAATCGATGGATATGAAAATTTTAACATTACTTCAAAATATCACTATTTTATTTTATATGTTAACCCCAAATTAATTTTATTTGCTACTGTACTAATTTAGCCAGGATTAGGCTTAGTCTTATGGTGTCCAATCTAGTATACTAGATTGGACAGCCACGTCAGATAACAGGGTAGTGGTGGTCTTATCGCTTGGAGAGATTGGACGTCAAGTCGCTGAACCATTCAGCGCTTGACCGTCAACACCAGGTCAAAGCGCTGAACGGTTCAGCGCTGAAGAATTCTGATACAAAAATTCGACAGGAGCCCTTTCTCCCCCATTTTCTCTTCTTCTTCTCTTCTTCTCCACCCTAACCCGATAATGCGTACTCAAGATCTCCGGGTGTAGATTATTTTTCGTTGATTCCCTCCGTGAGTTTGTTCTACATTCAATTATCTATCATTTGCCCCAAGTTTAACTCATTTTCACTCACAATTTTCACTAAAGGTATGATGTTTAAACATTAGGGTTTTATTTTACTTGATTTTTGATTTTGATTGTATTTTGATGAAATTGATGTTTTATATTATCTTAGTTTGATACTTTGGATGAGATGTGAACAAAATTTCCAAGTGAATTGATATTTATAATTTTTGACATTTAATTTAGGGTTCAATTTAGGTACATTATGAAAGGAATATTGAGAAGAAAATTGTTCAAAGGTCTTCCGGATGATGACGATGAATTTGAGGAGACTGCTCTAGTAGTGACTGCGCTAATGGAGTCACAAAGGAGGCAAACAATACACCAACCTGTCCCGAATGTAGTCAAGAGTCATCAAAGGGTGCATAGAACTCGTGTAGATGCCGATGCAAGGATGATGCAATAATACTTCAACTACAACTGTGTCTATGGACCAAAGAAGTTCAAAGGTCGGTTCGCTTTGCCTCGCCCTCTTTTTCTTAGAATTTTAGAGAAAGTTTGTGATTATGACAAAGATTTTCTTCAAAAAGAGGATGCTTGTGGTATTCTTGGCCATAGTCCATATATGAAAATGCTTGTTGTAATGAAGCATTTTAGCAAAGGTCTTGGAGCAGATTCTATGGACGATTACGCACAAATGGGCGCATCCACTATCTACCATTATGCTAAGAAGTTTGTTGATGCAGTTATTTGGATTTATAATAGTCGATACATGCGTCTACCTAATGCTCAAGATACACAAAGGCTTTTGAAAGAAAATGAAGCTCGTGGGTTTCCCGGGATGCTTGGTAGTGTCTATTGTTTTCACTGGGCATGGAGAGCATGCCCAACTAGCCAAGCAGGATCTCACGTGGGCTATAAGAAAGATCCCACTGTTGTTCTTCAAGCGGTGGCTTCATATGATAGGTGGATTTGGCACTCCTATTTTGGTTTGGGTGGGCAGAACAATGACCTAAATGTCTTGCATGCTTCGGGTTTGTTCGATAGACAACTCAATAATGTAGCAGCTCCTTGTCATTTTCAAATCAATGGCAAAAACTACGACAAGGGGTACTACCTTGGAGATGGAGCATATCCTATGTATGGCCTTCTTGTGAAGGCATACAAACCAGCCGCCAACAATCATGAACTTCTCTTCAATCGGTACCAAGAAGCTAAAAGGAAGGACATAGAACGTGCATTTGGTGGTCTGAAGGGAAAGTTTGGTATAATCAGGAACCCATGTCGTTATTATGCCAAATCGGACATGAAGGCAATTATGAGGGCTTGCTTGATAAGATCAAAAAGGTGCAGAATTTTGGAGGAAAATTATTGAAGAATACAATTTGAGATGGAAAGGTACTGTAGTGAGGGATAAAAAGTCTTTGCAAAATAGGTGTAACACGATTAGATCTGAATGTAAAAGATATAATTCATACATCAGACCCTACTTCCGAGCAAAACCAACCGGACAGACCATAGACGATTATGTAAGTACAAGATTTTTTTTTAATGTTTTTGTGTAGTTTCAGAAGAACGAGGCACTAATATTTTTTTTTTTGGCAGTATCGGAATGGTCGTCAGAATTATGAAATCGCAGAAAACAAGCAATGGAAACATGAAACGTCTTGGAGACTCTTGAAAGAATATTGTGTAGACTTCAATCCGGAAATTGGTAATGATGTTGATCCTCCTCAAAACACTCCAAGAACTCAAGGAACTCAAAACACTCAAGGAACTCCAAACACTCAAGGAACTCAAAACACCGAAGCTGGTCCTTCTCAAGCATCTCCTGAGAATTTGGATGCAGATTTTGATGATCTAACAATGAACGGGAGCACACCATCTACCCCTGGTTCTGAAGCTGGCTCAGACATATCGCGACGAAGACGTTGGTTCGACCAAATGGATGATGTTAGAGGTCTTGGGAGAGAAGCTTCCAAACGAATGGCTCGGGAGGCTAAAGCAGCAGAGAAATCAGATGAAAAAATGGATAAACTCATCCAACTTCTTGAAGAAGCGAAAACGCAAAGGACTTCCAAGTATGAAACGGAAGAAGGGTTCCTCAAGAAGAATTTGGAAATAGAAGAGAGGAACGCGGAAGTTGCTGAGAGGAACGCGGAAGTTGCTTTAATAATGGCACAAACCAAGCAAAGAGAAGCTGACATGAAAATCCTTCGCACACCTCTCCATCAAGTACCACAAGCTGAACGCGCCCTCTACAAAATATGGAGGAACGAGATACTGATCCGTCATGGCTTGGCTCCTGAGGAATGATTTATGAGTAATTGTTATGTTTAAATTAGAAGTACAATTTAAATTTCAATGTAATTATTCCTTTGGGGAATACTCATTCGTAATTTTCTCCTAAAAAGTGTAGCGAACACATTACTCGAATGAGCGGATTTAAATTTTAATGTAATCCTTTAAGTTATTAATGAAAATTTATCTTTTAATTTACATATGGTGCAACTTGTATTTGTTTTCTGAATTTTTTGGTATGAAATTTGTTCATTTTTGCATAACCGGTGTTTGTAGATTGGTGGTGTAACATGAGTGTGAGAAAACAGAGTTAGAAACACAATATATTGCTGAAGGTGTCAACTGGGTGTATGAAAAAAAGATCAAACTAGGAAAAGTTATTTGACGCTGAACCGTTCAGCGCTGACGGAAAACGCTGAACAATTCAGCGCTGAGCGCTAAACCATTCAGCGTTTTCTCGCTTTTTCAGCGCTGAACAGTTCAGCGCTGAACAGTTCAACGCATCAATCTAGCTACTACCAAATGCTAGGAGAGAGAAGTAGTACTACTAGAATACACCACGCTTTTGGTGGAAGTAGTAGCCAAACTAGACACCATAAGACTAAGCCTTAACAAACCCTTCTCCTGTATACATAGTGGATGCCTGATCCATACGATTTATTCCTTTTTAAGATAGAGTTCCAAAACCATAAAGCCAAATTCGATCCGAAAACTTAAAAAATGCATTTTCCAACGTCGAATAAACTTTGCTCAGTGTTTGAAAGCTGCCTAATGGACAATGGCCGATCAATAGAGTAGCAACGTGGTATTCGATTTACTTTTTTTGTTCCGAGTTTAAAATAAAAATTCTTATTTTTCTATTTTTGAAATTCAATCTCTTTCTCTCTAAAAGACTCTGGTCTCATCTCATTAAATAAATGTCGGTCA
>JAJJMA010243224.1:0-16202 GCA_023529015.1 Papaver nudicaule
GCATGCTGGTTGTTGACCGCATCTGTACCAGGAGAAAAAGTGTTTGGCAAAGAAGAAAAAACTCCATGAATCTTTTATTGTGTTAAATGAATTTAATTTGTTTGACAGTTCATTTTAAAAAACTATTATGGTTTCCTATGTTGAAGACAGATATTTGTAGTTGACAGTTTATTTTTATCAATGTAGTTGACAGTTTATTTCTATCATATGGGTATATGTACTGCTTAAAAATCATAAGTACTACTTGAAGTGTGGGTGTGTTTATTACATATGATATGTACTGACAGTACATATATTATGTACTGCTTAAAAAAACATGTATGGACATGTCTTTATTGACTGTCCATATATTATGCTTCATCACCATATGAAAAAGAAACACAAGCTCATATCATATGAAGCATAACTTCAGAAAAAACTTAAACAAAAAGAGCTATTATTATGTTTAAATTGTTAAAGGCAGTATTATCTCAATAACAATTGAAAAAACTGAAAAAACTAAAGGCAGTACATATCAGATGTACTAGCAGTACATATATGACGTATTGTATTTCTTTATCTTGAAAACTTCATTACTTTTTTCAGTCGCAGTGACATGAACAAACCATGAGCACCCCTCCTTCTTACATTTTGCAGTGAACCTGGATAGTTCGTTCTTCTTCTTAATGAGCTTGTAACCAGTCCTCAGAACATATTTATCAAAAGCTAAACGAACAGCTTCAATACCATTAAATTCTTGGTTTAAATCATCAAAAACTCTGTCCCAATCATCTGAAAGAAGAGTTCTAGAAACCTCTTTCTCCCCTGCATAGCTTCTCTTAGCATTTGCAAGCAACGATGAAGAATATCCACCACAAGTTGAAGACCTTGCTCCATTTGAAGAACTTGCTCCATTTGAAGAACTTGTGCCAGCAGCAGCCTCAAAAGATTCTACATGCACCTCAAAAAATGAAGATTTCAACGAAGAATGTAAAGCAGCAAGACTAAGGAGTGAAATATCTGCAACTATGGGAACCTTCTCGCCACCCTGAATATAATTCACAACAATGCATGAAGGACTTAACATTCTCCAAATTATCACAGATAACCCATTTTAAATCTTCTATCGTTGAAGTTAGATGAACCGGATAACAAAATGCAGATCCTTGTAGTAAACATGACAGTCGCAAGAAAGATTTTGATCAGAACCAAACATAGACATGTTGAAACCCTGTAAAACAAGACAAAAACAATGCAAAAATCAGTACATATCTTATGTACCATCAGTAACAGTTTAAAAACTAAATTATGCTTGACTCATCAGTACATATCACATGTACTGGCTTAAGAACCTAGTGTAAGAACCCATCTTTCTAGAATAACAGCCAGTACATATCTTATGTACCAGTTCAAAAACTAAATTATGCTTGACTATTCATCAGTACATATCACATATACTGGCATAATTCATCACTAAAATATGTTCTGCCAATAAACACATCTCGCATAGGGTTTAAAGCAGTACATATGTTATGTACCGCCAACAAACACATCTCACACAAGTTTTTTAAGGCAATACATATTACGTACTGCCAATAAACACATCTCACACAGGTTTTTTAAGGCAGTACATATTACGTACTGCCAATAAACACATCTCACACAGGTTTTTTAAAGCAGTACATATTACGTACTGGATAAAATTTATGAAAAATCAACCGAATTCAAAAAAAAAATCACAAAAAAAAACACAAAAACTAGCTTAATTAACATTAGATTTAACACATAGATTCTTATAAAAAAAACTAAAACTAACTAACAAAACTAGCTACATTCAAAAATCCGTTTCGATCTTCAAAAGTCATATTTCAAAAATCAGATTTCTGATTTGTTGCGAGTTCTGGAAATCAAAACTTTAAGTCGCAGATTTCATGATTATAGGTTGAATCAATGATAAAACCAGTAAAGCTAACAACAAAACCTAGCACAATTAAGCTCGATTTCCAGTTCCCATCAAAAAGAGAAACAAAACTAGTAGATCTTCAGAAAAGGAAAGAAGAACCATACCTGAAACGTAGTAGATCTTCAGAACTCGTAGAAAACCCTAGGATAAATCTTCATATACAGCAGTATAGAGAATGCAGAGAGAAAAAAGGATCTGAAAATTTGGTCGAAATTTTTGCAATTTCGGAGTTTTGTATACAGTTGAACTGGAGAGGGTATTTTGGGGTTTTAAAAAAATTGTTTTAAGCTATCCGCACATGTTGCGTGTTTTCTTTCTTTGGTTTGGACTAAAGACTAAACGGGTTTTTGAGTTGGACTAGCGGCTAAACTAGATAGTGAATAATGGACTATTCACTAGATTCTACATTATAAATAATGTCTAAAAAAATGTTTGCTGCAAGAGAGACTCGACCCTACAACCTATAGGATGCTGGATAAGCTAGCTGACCGTTGTTCCGGTCAATGGAATTTGTTAAAAATCAATTAAGTTTAGATATATACCTTGATAAATGTTACTCCCTCCGTTTCTAAAACATAGGCACAAAAAACATTTTCCTAAAACATAGGAAACTTAATTGAACTAAAAATATTTCACTAGAACTAATTTTTTTCTATAATTGGTTTATTTTTAGTTTCATTAAGCCAATCATAAAAAAAAAAATTAGTTCTAGTCAAATATTTTTAGTTCAATTAAGTTTCCTATGTTTTAGGAAAATGTTTTTTGTGCCTATGTTTTTGAAACGGAGGGAGTACTTAATTAATAATTGTGTTGCTGGCAATGGACGAACCTGACACCTAACTGTTAATTAATGTATTTTAACATTTGGCAATTCAAAAATGAAAACCCTCTTTATAACCTCCTCTTCTATCCACACTTGCCGACGTTGCCGTTTTTCACCTTTTTTTTTATCTTTCACTCCTTTTACATTTCCATCTCTGCGTAAACAAATTGATTTCATCCAAGAAGCGTATTATCATCAATCATCTCTCTTTCTTCCTCATCCTAAATTTTCATTCAAGTTTACGGAGATCTAAAATCAAGATTCAAAAATAATATTTGACTAACTAATTGGAGATCTAAAATCAAGATTCAAATAAGAATATTTGGTTTTCATCTAAACCAATTTAGTGGGAACGACGAGTTGATAATGCTACATAGTGGTGGAGATCATCATTTAAGTTATTTTTTCAATTTGATTATTGTAATTATTACTGATTTGGGTTTGTCTAAATTTATTGATAATGTAAATTATTAAGAATTACCATGGATTTTAGTTGTTAATTGATTTTGTGGATGTGTAAAACTGATTTTATGAATGTGTTTCTGTTGTAATTGAACTGTAGTTATTAGTGGGGATAAACGATTCAGTGAATATCGATCTGAATTTAAGCATGAAACTCGCATATGAACAAATCATAAATATTCACGGGTTGACGGGTAACCCGCGGGTTAGCCCTAGCCCGGCTTGTTTATAAACAAGCCCAAAACATTAACCCTAACCCGTTTAGCTAACAAGCCGGGCCGAGCCGGGTTGAAACAAGCCGGGCTAGGGCTAACCCGCGGGTTGAGGCTCTAATTGACAGCTCTACCCCTATATCACGATTCGATTGTAGATTCTGGATGTTGTTCTGTAGGTGGTAATATTTACTTGGAAGTGGTAATTTTTACTTGGAAACTGGAATGGTCATGTGTAGTCAGCAATTGAGTCCAAGACCCCAAGCAGTGTTTTAACAAAATCTAGTCCGGGAGAAATAAACTAAACACGAGAAAACTCGTAATAAAAGTGATACTGAATAGCATGTATAAACCATTGTTCTCTAGATAATACACGTTATCGTTCCGGTAGCAATCAGCCATCTTTTGCAAGGTCCTAAGATTTATGCTTAACTTACTCCATACAATTTCCCAGTTGGTGTTAACAGACCTGGTTCCCTCACATTCTCTTGTGCCCCAGTTGGTGTTACCAAACCAGGTTCCCTCACATTCTCTGTGGAAAGCAAATGTCGTTAGCATTAAACTGCACACAGGGATGTCATAAATCGAGAAGTTGAACCCTTCATATCATCACCTCAATTTCCACAAATGTATGTTTTCGTGTAAGTTCTTTATCCCCAACAATTTCAAGATTAATGGCGTGGGCCTTAATGGATCGCAAACCGATGGTGTGAGATAATGCTTGGAGGTTGTCTTTTAAATCTAGACAGGGGGATGCGCTGCATGTGTATGTGGATTGCGCTATCAAAAGTAAATGCAACTGGTCGTGGGGTGTCGAAACTTGAGGAAGGACATTTCTACCCTTTTGCATTTGTTACTTTGATCATCTTCTTCCTCGTGGTCTAATGATCTACCAGAAACTGAAGCTTTTAAACTCCATAAAATTTTGATAATAATCTTATGTTATCAAAATCTATTTTCCATCTTATATTTTCTCTTCTCTTGATCTATTTTTTTGATGACTCAAGACTTAAATTTAGTTGTTTATGATAAGGCCTTGTTAACTTGTAGACTTGTCTACAAGTTTAGAATGAATTAAAAATTATTTTCTTGCTTTGGGTGTTGGAATCTTTTTTTGGTAACTCAAAATACTTGAAAATCTGATTTTATATTTTCTAGAAAGGGTCTATTACCATGTTACCCTTGTAAAATTAGTTTTAAATGTTTAGTTTAAGTTAAGTTAAATTATGGCTGACCCACTGAACTGAATACTCCTTATTTCTTCTGTCTTATGAAATCAACACACCTTCTTTGTCCATAAACCCTTATTTTCTAGTTCCCCGGCGGAAAAAAAAATAAAAACAATTATTGTCTATTTTGTCACTGTAGGGGTAAGATAATTTTGATGGAGATATAGTTCACGGCGGAGGAATAAGAAGTAGAAAAGAAGGTAATAACGATGGAAAACAAGGGTGGGTACTGAAGCTCAAATTGAAGATTTTTCTGTGTTCTTCTCAAAATTTCAGTTCCATTTTCCAGTGTGGAGATTTTGAAGATTTGGGTTTTTTTTTTTTTTTTGTTATTCTTAAAACCATTTTTTTACATTAGCAGCTGGAAAGAAAGTATCTACAGAGTTCATTGAGTCTTAATAGCATTGAAGGTATTGGGTGTCTTAGAAAGTTAGAATCAATGGTGGTTTTCGGTTTATAGCTCATATGAATGGTGTTTCAGTAACTTAGGGTAGTAGATCTGAAGAGGGTTGAGTTCATGAATGAAGATTAGTGATTGTTATCGGCGTTCGTTCGCCATCGTCGACGACGGTGGTTCCTGGCTAAGTTGACGGTGGTTGCAGGTTACATTTTGGGGCGGCAACAAAAAAAGATATGGACCTTACTAGATGGAGAAAAGACTATGTATATGGAATAAAATAAGGTAAAATGTCGAAGGGTAAAAGTGGAAGTAGAATTACTCTAACCAATACAAAAGGATTTTCAAGAAATTTGATGAATCCGATAAAAATTCCAACAACCAAAGCAATAAAATAATTTTTAATTCATTCTTAACATGTAGGCAAGCCTACAAGTTAACATGACCCTTTTTAAATTCTCCGGAAGCTTTAGTTCTTGATTTATAACTCACTATTTTTTTGCTAAACAAGATTAATCATTGTAAACATTATTCCAGCTGAAGAGATGATGCATGGATCTTAGTTTATAAGCAGTTAAAGATTATTACACTACTACATTCACAGAGCCATTAGTCCAGAAGATCAACACAAGTATACAACTGAAGTAACAAGATTGATCTTCCGTATCTATTAACCAATATCTTTGGTAATGTAGTCGTACTCAGTTTGTTGTAATCAATAGTTTAGTTAGGATATATCTCTTTCTTAATTGAAGTCTTATCTTCACTTTAGATAAGTTTATCTCAGTTAGGATTGAGTTAAAGTGGTTGTACATATGTACATTCTCCATTGTAATCTTTTCTACATAAATCAATGACACTCACAAGTTGTGGGAAACATAAAATTCCATTCACTGTAAAATCTTTGAAAGATATCCAGCCAAAATTGCCCAGGAACAATCATATGGTTCGGTTGCATTTGAAATTTAAGGAAGCGAACTAAACACGTCTATTTCGAAATATATGGTTCGACTGCATTTGATATTTAAGGAAGCGAACTAAACCTTTGTTGATTATTCGTACATGAGAACAGTTGTTTGAACAATATAGGGAAGATAAACTCATAAGATTAAAAACATTTACTTTGGCAGTAATTATTACCAACAAGCTAATGGCATTTGAGGATTGGGGCCTATGTGTTGGGGGAGACCTGAAAAATCCGAGACTTTGTGCACCATATGGAAGCAACAAATGCGAAAATAATCAAGGAACGACGAAACGAAAACAAACACCACAACATCGAGATTAACATGGAAAACCTCCTCAATGAGAAGAGTAAAAACCACGGGCAAACTTCCACTATGAACAACAATGGGTACACAAAAACTCCTCCCAAGATGGGGATAACACGACATCAAGGTGCAATATACAATTTGCACTTGGATAACAATGCCCTCTACCTCACCACAAATGGTGGATCAACAAATCAATACCCAATAGGTTTATATCACCAATTAACATCAACAATAGCAATTAGCAAGAGTTGGATTACTTATTACTAGGGTTTGAACTAACCCTAAAATTTACCCCTTTTGAAGAGATGTGCAATTGATGGATGTTTCTTCACCAATCAAACCAAACATACCCTCAACAAGAACCCCTTCTTCTTAAAACTCACAATTAAATCATCACCAAAGAAATCCTCCAATGGTGGCTCTCACTCTCAAACATCACCAAGTAGACCTACAATGGTGGTTTCTCTCTAACACCTCTTTTCTCTCTTGTTTTCACTAACAAGGATATGAAAAGATTAACTCTTCTCTTCTCTTAATGGAGGCTACACTCTCATCACCAAAACAACTTGTGAACACAAAAACCTGGTGTGCGACAGATCGATGGCTCACAACCAATGAAGGTTGATCACTGCCTTAGCAGTTCTAATACTGCGGTTGGCAGTAGTTAATAATATGGATAAAACGTAAAACAAGTGCATAAAGATTAAAGAACACAATGGTTTAACGTGGTTCGAACTTCCTACTCCACGGGTGAAACTTGTTCAATACCTTCTATTGATGTTATGAGTAGTACAAATGATGTTACAGATTTAGATTGGAAATAGGTTGATGTAAGAATGAGTACTGCGGTTTATGTGCTCTCTCTTCTTACTCTCTTTCCTCTTTTTCTGTTATGTTTGTCCTTCATTCTCTCTTGTCGAGTTGGGTTATTTATAGAATTGAGTGTGGGTCCCGCCATTCTGACAGAGTATGACAACTTCTACTCTGGATCATTGCGGTGTGGTGCTTCATGGATCAAAGTAATGTTGCGGTTGCGGTGTAACTTTGGACGCACTCTAGCTTGCTGTTGCGGACTCCCTTTATTTCCTCCATGGGCAGTGCGACACGTGGCTGCCTAGGCCTGACTTATGCATTTAACGCGAGTTGACAGTTATCAGCTGGCGTGCTTCGAGACTCGTTGATTACCTGACGGGTGGAGGCTGATCTCACCGCTCATGCTTCTTTCCACGAGATCCGTAATGAGGGAACTGAGAGGTCGATATTGTGCGTCATGCCAGACCTTCTTATCTTGCATCTGGCTTGTGATAGCGCCACCTGGCAAACACGTTATTTTGCAGTTACAATTTGCCCCTATCCTTTCAAATTCTTCTTCAGGGGTAGGATTTGAAGGATAATCCCCTCATAACTGCCGCCACTTTCAAGATTTTTTAAATGCACTCCTAAATTTGAGGGACGATTACCGAAGCGGGTCTTATAGATAAATCTAAGAAAGAATGTTCATAGAACATTAACTTTCATTCTCTTACTCTTCTGTTTCTATGAGTCCTTTGGGTGTTCTACCCCTCTTCTCTGTCATTCGATCTCCTTCTGTTGATAATCAGCAAGACGTTTGATACTCCATTTAACTCGTATATTCTTCGCTTGATAAAGGTATGTAACTAAGATTCTTAGAAGCTTTTGATTCTTGATTTGATTTTCTGTTGTGTCGATAATTGCGGTTCATCCCTATTTTTCCTGTAAGTTGCTGTTTATTTGTATGGGTTGGTCTTTCCTGAGTTCCCTTGTGATTTTGAGATATATGCGTCATTGATTTTGCCCCTGTATGCTTTTTTTTATGCATATGGTGATGCTTGTATCTTTTTATACCCGTGTGGATAAATGTTATGTAATTTTGGGTCAAGGCGGAGAACACTATACTTCAAAGTATATATACTTGCCCATGTTCTTCGGCTTGTCTCGATTCCTATTGATTGTTGCACTGCGGATCTTTTGCTCCTTAGTCTACGGTTTTTCGCTGTGCCATCTCTTATGCGGAGCACTTTACTTTTGTTTTGTCGCAGCATGGTGGATCACCATCATGATGACCTGCGGAGTCACGGTCAGCGCAATGATCCTCGTTAGTCTTCTCGTTCTACGCCATCTGGTCGGCAGTCAGATAGGCTTCAAAACAATGTTCCTCGTCCTCCTGGTATTGTGCGCCCTGCCAATCCCTCTAGCGCAGCTCGTCATGCACCTCCTTCTTCCAGTGCTCGTTCATCTTCTTCTTTGCGTAATCATGAGAGGGCTCGTGAGATCGTTATTGAGAAAGTTGGGGATTCATATGCTCATGTGAACCTTGAGGAACTTAAGCGTAAACACGGTCTAGAGCGGTTCGAGGTGCATCTCTATAATTGTGGTGATCAACTGACCCTGGAGATGATCGAGGGTTACAAGTATGATGATACTCATCCTCTGACTACAGTGGGCACATTAGAGGCTGGATTGCGCCTTCCCTTGTACAACTCCTACGATACTCACCACTTCTTTTATGATGTGCTTCTGAGTCGTGATGGTAAGGGTCAACTTCCTCGTCACCTTATGCAGTATACTGGAAATTTCTAGAGGGTGCTTTCGGAGAGTGCCGACCGCGGTGAGGGGAGGACAAAGATGACTTCTTATATTCCAGACCCTAAAGAGCGTGGTGGTACACTCCTGTTAACTTCAACCTTACTTACGTTGATAATGTCTCTAGCAAGAATCAAGTACGCTGGAGTGCTGGTCCCCACATGCTTCCTCTTTCTCCCAAGCAAATCGTTGCTGGTGAAGTGCGTCTCCTCAGGGAGATAGACAACAACAAGCTTTATAGTGTTCCTGGAACTATTGAGGCTGGGAATAAGATACCGCTCACCAAGGGAGATGTTGTGCGGGACGAGCATGACAACCAATGGGATCGTACTCCTATAGAGATTATTGGCCCTTGGCACTTGGGGTGGAGTCGCAATGATGAGAACCGGTACCGTGAAGACCAACCGAAACGTTATAAGGGTTTATGTCCCTATGATCTAAACTTCTCTGATTTCCACCACACTTACCGTGGAGAGGTAAGTTATACACTTACACTTTTTCTTATTTATTCGTGTTTGTGTGAGCCTATGTGTTCACCTTATTTCATTGCTTCTAGGTCGTGGTTGATGAAAAAGGTGGTGCTGCTGGCAACAAGAGGAGCAGGAGAACTGGCGCAACCAGGGTGAGCTTTCTTTCTTCCTTAGCCTTTTTTGCTTTTGTTGTCCCCGCTCCTAACTCTTTTTTCCTTTGTTCCTCTAGGCTTCTCAAAGTCAGATCCGCAACCGGTACTCTTCCACTGCTAGTCGTGGTGATGATGTCGAGGAAGTTTCGAGTGGTAGCAATGGTGATGATGACCCTCCGAGTGACGATGAGTACGAAGAGGAAGAAGAAGAGGATGAAGAACAAAAAGAGGCTACTGGTGACTCTATGCCTGAGGGTACTCCTCAGCGTACTTCAGTTGTTACGCTGGTTGACTCCGATGGTACGCCTCCGCAGAGGCTTTCTCGCAGAGAGAAAGGCAAGTCGGTGGTTAAGAAAAGTAAGAGTAATTTTGTTGCGGAAGGTCCGCAAGGTAATACTAATAGGAAGATTTCATTCGGTCTTCAGGGCGCGGTAGGCTCGGGCTCTGAAGCTCGCATCGCTGCTTTTGATACTTCTCCCATGAACATTGATGCTACATTTGAAGAGTTTGATTTTGAGTTAGAGTTTGAAGATAATGCTGGTAGTCCTCCTTCGTCCGCAGTTCCTCACGTGCAGTCTGGTGGGAATGTGGGTATAGTGCAGCCAACAGTGTCTGTAGTTCCTCAAGCGTAGCCTGTGCAACTGACTGGTGGGGATACGGGTTCTCTAAGGTTGCCGGATTCAGTATTTGGTGAGTTGGACTTTTTTGAGTTCAACTTTGATGATGATGAACAATACTATGCTCGTTCCAAAGCGCGTCTTGTGTTTGCGATTCTTGCTACTAGTCCCGCAGTTGAGGGTGAGTCATCTCAGACTGCAGCCTTGTGTGAGCAGATGCGTCTTCTCCCTTATGCGCAGGTTCACACCGCCTGGACTGGATCTCCTGACGCTAGCAGCATCAACCCTGCGGTCTTTAGTAACCTGAGCATTGCGTAGATGACAACAGTTGGAGATGGTTGTGCTTATGGTTTCCCTCATCATGCACTTGCTTCCGTAGTGATTTCTTCTCTTTTTCCCTTCCTTATGTTCTTTTGGCTTGTGCGTATATTGACTTCTACATTTTCCTCAGATTTTGAAAAGCCAGAGGGCGAGATACAACTTGTACCAATATTCAATGTTGTACGCCTCGGGGATCGGCCTTGGATCGGTCGGGGTCTGATCCCCGTTCCTGGACGCTCCAAACCGAGTAAATCGGCGATCCACATTATATACATAATTTAATTATTAAATTAGAACTCCACATCTGACCGTCCAAATCAGCTTAATTCCACATTTGTCCGTTAAAATCTTATATGTAATTAAGCTCACAACTCCTCGAAACACAATAACATGAATTATTTTAACATATTAATAATATTTTTCAAATGGACCCACCCCTTCTTCTTCCTCGATTCTTCTTCTTCCTCGTTCCTCCCCTCTGAGAATAGTGAAATGCTATTTTTAACAGGGTTTTCTTCCTCTGAGATGCTATAAACTTCACATAATCTCTGCTAGATCTAACGTACTGGTCTTCTCCAAAATCTCATCTTCTTAAATTTGAAACAAGAGATTTTTTATCGAGAAAAAAAATCAGAAATATTAGTGGTTGGACTTCTTTCAAGGCAATCAAAGTAATTTCTAAGTTAAGTGATTGATTTATAGAAAAGGGTTTGGATATAAACTTCAATTTCACTAACAATTTGTCTGAGCCGAGGGATATTTTTCCTGTAGTTACAGTCTCCCAGATACTTGATAATCGTATCGCTCAAAGACTGATCCCCGAGTTACTACCGAGTAACTCGGCTGAGTCGGGCGATCCGTACAACATTGCCAATATTGACTTCCAAAGTCAGTTGCGCTTCCGTCAGTGCGAGTCGGAGTTGAATGTTGTTAAGGTTGAGATAAGCAACCTCAAAGAGAGCCCTGGTCAAGGCTTCATTAGTGATCCTGAGCTTCAGAGTGCGAAGTAAGAAAGTGGGAAGCTCCGCAAGGATATAGCTGAGATGCAAGGCCAGCTTGGCACCGCTTCTTCAAGGTAAATTTCTTTTCCGCACTCTTTATTTCTTCGATTCCGTCTGTTGCGTCTGCTGAGGGTAGATTCCGGTTTCAATACAGGTATGTGAGAGTTGCGACCTTATGTGGGAGCGCAATAGGGTCCTTCAGAGCGAATTGGTGGATGTGAAGCAGTCGTGGATGGAAGGTTGCGATAAGTTGAGGCAGTGCGAGGACGAGTTGTGTGAGATTGATGCTGGGCTTGCTGATCATGTGAATAAGCTTCTTACTCTCCGTAATTCGTCTGATGCAGAGATTTCTTGGATTAGATCTTAAATGTCTGATGCCATGCGTCAGTTTTGTGAGCTTCACTCCACTTTGGCTAAGGTCACTATTGAGAGGGACAATGCTCTGGCTAATGTTCATGCACACACTCTGGCTTTGGAGGAAGCTAGGGCTTCTAACTTCAGACTTTCCGAGTATAAGCTTGCGCATGATGTCAGTTTTCCTAAACTTCAGCAGAAACTTGAGGAGTTTACTGATGAGATCAATCTTCCGAAACATGAGGTTTCCATGCTGAGGTTTGAGTTAGCCCAGCGCGACTTAGATCATAAATCCGCACTGAAGGAGGCATTTGATCTTGTGGAAGGTAGTCGAGGGCGTTGCGCAGTGTTTTTCCTAAGCTTTTATACTTGTCTATTGTCATTTTATTGACCTTTCTTTTGCTTCTCTTCCCAGATCTCAAGGCCAAGTTCAGGAGGGAAGTTATCAGTGAGCGGGAGCAGTCTGATCTACAATTGGGCTTCGCTGCTTCTTTGGAGCAGCGTGCTAATGAGTCAGACGCCAAGGTAGTGAGGCTGAGCAAGCAGGTCGATGACATACGATTTGCTGCTAAAGTAAAGATGGTGGAGTCTCATAACAAGTTGGTTGAACAAGTGAAGGTGGACTCCAATGGTACGATCTGCTACCCTCGTGTCCTCGTTCCCGTGCGTACTGGATCTCAACCTTCTCAGTCTCAGGATTCTTCTCAGCGGTCCCCCATGGTGCGCTCTACGCAAGTATCTCCTTCTCAGCAGGCTACCTCCGCAAGGCAAGCTGCTCCTTCTCAGCAAGGGGATGTGACTGCTTCAGCCGCAGTGCAATAGCCGTCTTTGCATCCTCCCACTATGGTTATGCAAGCTGGGGTTGCTTCCGAGACTGCTTCAACCGCACTTGACTCTACTTCGTCTGCTCCTTAGTTTTCTCCATGCTTGACATTTTGAACTCCTTTTTCTTTCATTTGGTGATGTTTGGATACATGTTTGTTTTTATTGTTGGTTTGGACAAATTTTACCTTTAGATGATTTTTGAGTGCTTGGCTGATTGCAATTGATTATGTTCCTGTTATGTTGTGGATGCATAATTGATTAGCTTTGTTTTGTTGCTCTAAGTGAACAATCAGCTGGGTCGCTCTTCTTTTTGTGGATGAACGACTCTTGTTTTTGTTAAGTATAAATATGTCTTTTTGTTAACGAGTATGTCTTTATCCGTTCGCTGGTAAATGCACCTCAATTTTGTCGATGGTGCATCTCCAGTTTCCGTTGAGTGCGCTTCCTTGATTGCACCTTCATTCGTTGTGGTTCCGTTGTTGTTACTTACGTGCCCTAGCTTAACTTTTTCAACCTTGTAGTTTGTTTGTGCAACAGCTTTGATGTTACCCTTGCGTTTCGCTTTTCCGCAGCTTTTATATTATCCTTAAGGATGTTCATTCTTTTGTAAATCTGGCCACAGTAATGCCCCTTACCTTGAGGAGACTAGTGATACCACTGGTCTGCGCAAGGTAAAGAAGCGTGATCAAATAATCGTACCCCTGAGTTTGCTCGAAGCGTATACGCAGGGTGCACAAGTGTTAATTGACAACAGATTGATTAGACCTGCCAACGAGAATTCATACAACGAGAACCCATGTCTTTCAACATGAGCCTAGCCTATAGCATGATCCGCCCTTTTGGTACGATCCCCAAAGAGGTTGCCACGTTGCTTACTAACCAGCCATTCCTCTGGTCTAGCAGTCGCTTTGTAGCGATGTGTTAAGCACTTCTGGGTAATAGACGTCTCCCTTTGATCCCACTTAAAATATTCTTACAAGGGATACCCGAGTGGCTGACATTTATATATGCTTTACCTAGTGTATAAATTGGTGTGCTTGTTACTCTAGTGATAGTGATGCCTCGATGGCGCGCCTCATGGGCATATCAACTATAGTCAATCAACTATAGTCAACCCGAGGAGTTCCACCAATAAAATTCTTATTGACAAATAAAAATTATATATATATAATAACTGATAAATGACACAATTATTTACACGGTTCGACACTCTAAGTGCTTACTTCCACGCCCAAAAGTAAGAGATAGTTGTACACAAGCTTTATTTGTACTGCACAGTCTTCCTTTGACACAGATTGAGACTTTCCTTTTCAAAATAAATAAATAGATTATCATGTTTGATTCGAATTATGAGATCTGACCGCCCGCCCCAGAGATAGAAACAATTTGAGCTCAATGTTCTTTTCTTCTTCTGAGATCATTTGAATAACAAGTGGTGGTCCGTTGACGCTATTGGTTGTGCGGCTTCAGGTATACTACGTTGTAAGGATTCTTTAGCACTTCCTTTCGAATTCCTGAGTTGGTATGATTCATCTTCTATTATTTTGTGGATGATGTACGGTCCTTCCCAATTTGGTACGAATTCTTCCCACTTGTTCTTCTTTTGGCATGGTGGGATGGGCCACAATACTAGATGTTCCTTTTCGTAGCTATATTTGTGAGCTCTGTTGGAAGTGTTAGGCTTCTCCTGCGGTGCTCTTGGTGCGTTGAAGCTTGTTGATTGCAGTTTTGTTAATTTCGTTGAGGGCTTCTTTTCTGTGGGATCTGATATCCTTAGGTTATGGATTGGCAGTTTCAGTGGAGTCCAATCTGCTTCTTTCTTGGGTGAGTGAGGTGCTCATAATGCGCTCTAGAACTGTTGTTCCCATTCGTCTCCACTAGCGGTATCCGTGTGGTGAGTCCGCAAAGTGTGTCGCAGTAGTTCTCCTTGGCGCCATACTTTCATTGGTACTTTTTAGCAGACCATCTGTATTGTTGTTCAATGGCTTGTTGCACTGCCGCGAGATTTCTGATGTCGGACTTAATGTTTCATTCCTTGGTGATGTAATTTGGTGGTGGTTTCCCAACTGTAGGTGCACTCGAGGGCTCCCTTGTTTGCGACGGGGTGATGCGCTTCCTAGTGCTCCTTGTCGCACTCTTCTGCTATCTTCTCCTAACGAAATTTTGGTGATGAGCGAATTCGTTGCAGAGTCTTGGAGAGGTGCGTCCTTTAATTGCTATTTGTTGTAGTTGTGGGTTCTTGGGATGTTCGCAGCTATGAATGCGCTCCATTTGTCGATGTCAGATTGGTCAGAGCTGCTGGAGTAGGTATCATGGTCTCTGAAATCTGTTGATTCCCCATTTTCCGTGAGGTTCTGGAGTTGTGCTTTCAGGGTCCTGCAGTCTTTGGTATCGTGCCCCTTGAAATCATGGTATGAGTAGTAGAGTTTGGAATTGCCCCTACTTCTGATTGTTTTCCTTTTGGTAAAGGCCAATCCATGTCTTGTATCTGCTATAGGCGTCGCAGCATCTCTTTCGTACGAGGTTCATTGCGCGCTGACGTTACAACGTGTGCGATTGGCTTCCTATTGCCAGGTTTCCTTGAGGTGTTATCTTTGTGTGTCCTCGTACTGCTCGAGAGATGCCTGCATGCGTTCGTGTCCCACTTCATTCTCTGGACACTGTAGAGATTCCTTTGTGCATGGGGCCATGGGATTCTCCCGTTGCTTGACTTGCGTTTCTTTGGTGTTGGCTCCTGCGTTGGGGCTCTCATTTCTTGCGCTTCCTTTGCTTTGGCACGTTCCTTGACGACATCTGCATGATAGGTATTCGTCCACCTGCTCACATACTCCTTGAAGGTCTCGTTGTGCCCATACCTTAGGGAGAATAGGTAGCCAGCTTTGGCGTCCTCTGTCTTGCCCTACTCATAAGTTCTCCTCATGACATTTGACAGTAGCTCAGGAGATCTACTTGGATGGCATAGAAGTCCTCCAAACACCGTGGGGCCCTCGATTATCGGATTGTGAGGTAGCGTTGTGCCTGTCCCTAGTACTCTCGATGCTTCGTTATCCTTTGATTCGATGTTGCATCTTCCCTTTGTGTTGTACCATCCGAATGTAGATTTGTGATTCTTGCGCACGAGCCCTGTCACGCTAGGACTTCTTTCCAACCTTCTGCTCTCCTTATGCCTAGGCGCTTCATTGCTTGCGTTTGTCTTATCCTTCGAGGGCGTCATGTCTTGTTGTTCCTTGCTGACTGCGATGGCATGCTCCAGCTCGTTGTGGTAACGCTGTGCTTTATATCCATCCCATTGCTGGTTCTTGGTACGCGTGAATATGTCGCCTTCTCCTAAAGGTGACGGGTCTGGAGAGAGTTGGTCATACAGCGTCAGATAATCTCTCGGTTAACATCATGTTCTTCTTAGCTAAAATGTTGATGATCTCCTGGCTAGATTGTTGGTGTCGTAACGCTTCCGTTAGTTGGACTGCCATTGAAATAGCCTGGTTGGATTCGAAGTGGGGATCCGTCTCGCTTCTGGGC
>JAJJMA010243233.1:0-13800 GCA_023529015.1 Papaver nudicaule
AATTGGCAATGAGTGGAGTGGCCCTTCCATATTATATTGTAAGTTCATTACGGGGATATTAGCAATGTGGACTATTATCCTTCCATAAGGTGTGTTTCATTTGTTGTATCGAACTCCTTTCATAGCTTTTACACCTGAAAATTCGAGTTCTAATGAGAACCCAAGTTTCTTAATTATAGCAGCACTCTACGACATTCAAAATCTCATCCATCCAACACCCATTATCGATGGCAAAGACACCCCTTGTTCGCTGTTTTTCTAGCTAGAAATTCACCGAAACCCAACTTGCCAAGGCTCTTGAAACTCGTAATGCCTCAATATATCGACCATTATTGCCACTCGTCTTTACAATTGACAGTAGCAACTACACCTGTTCTTGATAAGATTCCCTGCGAAGAACAATCGACCAAGACCTCTTATACCTCGTACAATATGAGCTTGAGAGAAACCCATTGTCTGTCTATCGATTTTGTACGAGTAGAAAATCTGCATAGGTACTCAAGGAGCCATATCCATCAGATCTACTCATACATACAATAGTTTCAGTTGAGATTCAATGGTGTGAAGACCACAAGAACAATACCGAAGGTAATCCAAACAGTACTTAAATACCAAACATATAACAGCAAAGACTAAATGTAAGAAGATTTGTATATATTTCGATGCTGTGATTACATGAATATAACCCTAAGGAACCAGAGGAGATACAGACCTAATCTCTCTCTTGCCGCTTATACTCAACCCCAAGAGAATCCAACCCTTACAACGTTTTCCAAGCTCGCCTTATATAGGTCGAGCTTGGGTGGTTTACAGCTAATAAAGACAAACGACTCAATCGTGGTGGTGTCAGTCCCTGTCGAGTAAGGCGGTTTATTCGCTGGCGCTCCGAGGTTGATTCTGGGGCTTCGGTCCTTTTGACATGGTCCGAATCCTTTCCTTTCGAGTCTTTACTTCGTTCGTCTGCGACCTCCTTCTCCTTTGGTCCAGTCCGAGATCTCGCTGTCGATCCCCTCAGTGTGGTTTGGCTTCTTGGATGCGAGACACGTGCTCCGAGGGGTTTTACCCCCTACAGTTTGCCTCTTTCCTTGTCCGAAGATCGAAGAGATTCGGAGAAGGAAATTATTCTGGATTTTTCTTCCTTTCGACACGTGTCCGGTATTTTAACTTCTTTGGCCGACACCTGTGGCTTTTAATGATGTTGAGATCCCCACTCCTTCTACCTTTTACCGGCTGCGCCGGTCTTGTATCCTCTTATTTAAACTTTGTTTACCCCTTTTTTGTTTTACTTCTTCAGTTTTCTGCGATATTCTTAGTGTTTCTCGATCTCCCTCTGTTGGATCTGCCGTCTTTCAGACTTCCGCAATTTCTCACATTCTCCTTTGTTTGTTCTTTCTCTGAGTTCTTCTTTGCTTTTCAAATCCCTGAAGTGAATATGCAATCTGGTGGTGAATTTTCCCGAAAGATGGTTAATCCTCAGGAATCTTCTTGGGAAGAAAGAGCCAAGGCTTACGGTTTTGATGCAAGTCTTTTCCCTTGTAGGAGTTTGGGCAAGGTTAATTTGTCTCCTGAATTACTTTCTTCTCATCAGTGCAGTGACAGAAAATTAATTGTTTCCGGCGAGCAGCTTGGTTCCGGTCTCCCGATTCCGTTATATGACCCTGAGAATCCTTTTTTTTACGAAATTTACTCTCGAATTAATCCCCCTTGTGGCGTGATGCAACTGGACGGAAATTCTATCCGAGTCATTCGAGAGTGGGTAGCTCAATCGAATGGTAAATCTTTTTACTATGAAAAGCTTTCCCGAGGAACTCAGGCGTTCGCCGGATTTTTGGACTGCCGAAATTTTTTTCAAATACTATAACGTAGAAGAGGGCTTGCTTGCACCGATGGTTCCCTGGGGCATACGCCTGGTCAAAACAGTTGACGCTTCGCATGTTATGAGCGACGTGGATTCTCCTGGGTCTTCAGCGAATACACTCCTTCGCTATTCTAACAATGAGGCGTGGTTTTCTAAGCCTGTTCTTATCGAAGGTCCTGTTCTTTTCGGTTACGAAGATAAAAAGAAAAGGGTTGAACGAACAAAATTTAGAAAGGATCACAAGCTTTCTGTTGTTGAATTTTACAAAATTCATTTCTCCGAGGAAAAGCGCAAAAGATTTCAGGAAAGGATAACTGCTGCTAAAGAGAAGGTACGTTGAGTGACACATGTGTATATATATAGGTATGTATCCCCTTACTGTTTTTCTGATGTGATCTTCTTTTTAGAAGCTTGAGCTGGGAAGCCCGCAAGTTCGGGAACAGACCGATCACTCAAGGAAAAGAAAAGAACCTTCGAAGCGGGGTGTCGAACGGAGTCAAGATAGTCTGGTGAGAAAACACTATATGCCTCGGTTGTTTTGTAGGTATGGATGTCTGCCTCTGTTTTGGAACCTGACTACCGTGACTATTTTGTAGCAGGTGGAAGTGCTTCGAGTTAACGAAGGTGCGATGAAGTTTTCTCTGTGTGATCCTAATCGGGAGAAACCTGTTTTTAGTGGCGTAAATAAGAAGCTTGTGCAGACCCTTTCTCGAACTGTTGGTTCGCAGAGGTCTGCTGTAAAGAATGTCGGTAAAGGTGCAGTTGTTCCTCTCGCGCCCCTGGGAAGAGTCGATGGTGGGGGCACCGAGGATGAGAAGGTTGAATCTTTGAAGAGGCAGAAAGTGATGCCTGCAAGCGAGCCAGTTCCTCGGGATGCTGTCGTGGCGATGCATCCCCAAAGTACTATGCCGCCATCGGGGCCTGTTGCTCCTGAATTTGCCGGAATCCGAGTTGCTGATCCTTGCCCGACTAACATAAGTTTTAATCAGTATGGTTCCAATGAGTGTTTTGTGAATTCTTCGCTGAGTCAATTTTCTGGACCTGCCCCTGCCTTGAGTTCAGCTCCTGTTGGCTTTGTACGAAGGCCTTATTCGGTGGAAGAGGCACAGAAGCTTCTTGAGCGAAGCTCTATTCCTGATCCTTATGCCGAACATTTGAGAGCGTATGCTAAGGATCCTTTGAGGCATCCGCTGGATCCTTCAGTGGCTAGGTTTCTTTCGTAAGCGTTTTCTGGCAAATGGGATAGAGAAGTTCTTGCTGCGTCTCCTTCGCAGCATCAAGCTTTTATTGAAGCTGTGAGTGTGTATTCTTGTTTTAATTTGTTTCTATGTGTCGGACGTTTGTAATGATTTGATTTTGGTACTATCGTCTGTAGCAAAAGCATCATGGGATGTACCTGGTGGATCTGACTGAGGCACGTGGTCGTGAGATTATCCGTCTTGATGCGGTTATTCAGACTTTGGAACAAGAAAAAGGTGATCTCTTGAAATGTCTTGAAACCACTGCCCGGGAGCGAGATGGTTATGCGCAAGAGTTAGAGGCCAAGAAGAAACAAGTTCTAAACTGAGCGCCGAAGTTATTTCTAAAGAAAGCGAGCTCTGTCTTTCGCAAGGTGCTTGTAAGGAAAAAGACTACCAGCTTGCATCTCGTGACAAGGAAATTCTGGAGCTTCGAGGGTATATCGGTGGGGAAGAAGATTGAACTGCTTTGTTCAGTCGCCAGCATATTAGACGCTTGTTTAGGGATTTTGGTATGCGGCCTCCCTATTATGATAATGGTGTGAATGATCCTGATGCCTTCCTGGAGTCCGATAAAGGACTTATTCCTTCCGCGTATGTGAAGCTGGTAGTAGCGCAACTGAAGATTTCGATTGAAAATGGTGAGCTTGATCTGGAAGAGATGGAAGGCAAAGGTGGTGAAGGTGATGTTGACAATGAGAAGTAGGGGTGTCAACGGGTCCTATCGGGGCCGGGTATCATACTACCCAGAACCGGAACCGATTATTTTGTTCGGTTCCGGATCCTAACGGTTCCGGGGCCGGTTCTCAAATTATTGGACCCAAAACCGGACCCTGATAAACAGCTGAATACCCGTCGGTTCCGGGTATCAAACGGGTATTTACTAAAGTTCCATGATTTAAATTTTAAAGAACAACACTTAATCAAGATCTTGATCAGAATTCAAAATTAAATGGATCATCCTTTTCACACCAAAGAAAGATATCAATTAAACTCTAAACCCATAGACAGTATAATAACGAAACTTAAAATATACATCTAACAAAATCGTAACCATTTAAAACCACAAATCTTGCCGAATCTTGATCTATCCATCACCGTCTATTAGGTTGATCAGAAACTAGAAATTGGAAGAAAGAGCTCTTGATTAGTTTTATTTAACACCAAAAATAGTTTTTTTTAGAACTTAGTATAATCCACAGTGGAAGAAAATCCATTAATATTGCTTGATTAAGAAATCTATGGTGAAAGCAGCAACATCTTCTTAATCCATTAGCCTTTGAATAAGACGAAAGAAGTGGATATAGAACAACTAGGTTAGATTTTACATCTAACCAGTAGTTGCACTTGGAACATGGAAGAAGAATTAGAAAGGCAGTAAATGAACAGCATACGACGGATTTTTAGATTTATTCTCTACAATATATGTCCAGACCTAGATTTTCAATGTAATGTTACGAAATTATCCTCCGACAATGTGATATTTGTAATACCCGACTACCCGCGGGTACCCGGTGGGTAGGAACCGGATGGAACCGTTTGCTATCGGGTCTTTTCGGGTCTACCCGATTAGGACCCGAAGTCGCTAATGGGTCCGTTTTTGGGACCCAGAACCGGACCCTAATTACTCGGTTCCGGGACGGGTCCGGGTATTCGGGTACCCATTGACAGCCCTAATGAGAAGCCTGGTCATGAACTGCCAGAGGGGAATCCCAGTAAGGACAAGTGTGAAATGAACGAAGGAAATGAGAATGTTACGGTTCTATCCAATCTGCTGGTGTTTCAAAGGCTGATGGTTCACCGATAAGGGATACCAATGACCAAAATGCTTCAATTCCTCAGGCCAGTACCGATGCTACTGCTGGGGATGATGCTGCCACCAAGGAAATTGTTGAACATGCTTGAGTGGAAGATATCCTGCCTCGGTTTCCTTTATTTTTCTTGTGTTTTGAGTATGACTCATTGTAGCTTGTTGGTTTGTTTGCTTTTGCCTTTCTTTTCTGGTTAGTATTGCTACTTGAGGTGCAACTTCGGGGCTTACTTCGATGTGGGAGATAGTGAACCAAGCTAGTGGGGGCGTACGGATCACCCCTTCCAAAGGCTTTAAGTTACTCGCACTGGTTTTATGCAAAACACTGGCTATTGATGTCGTGAACACCAGCTTTGCTCTTTAATACATTAGGTAGGTGCCGAAGATATTTGCTTATCTTCCTAGAGGGCATGGTAGTGCGCTGATAACCTTTAGCCCAAGTAAATGTAAGAGCGTTAACATGGATGCCCCGTTTCTCAATAATAAAGTAACACAATGGGGGAGTGTCGGTCAAGGCTGGATCTTAGACATGGCACTTTTCTCTTATCGCGGCCTAAAGTTCGACCAATCCAAATCTTTAACTGTCCCCCCCCCCCCCTGAGGCACAATTTTTTAGAGGGGTCCCTCGGCTGCGTACTTCGCTCCTCGTTTTCCAGAACGAAGCAGCTGCCTCGGGGTTCCATCTTCCTCTATAGGTAGATGTTAATCCCATTTATCGTCCCCTCGGCGCCCGAGAACGTGAAGTCCTCGTGGCCATTTGGTAGTGGGTACGATTGTATCATCAGCTTATGTAGCCTTGATTCAAGGTACCCGCTGCTAACGGGGTGTTTTGTGGGTAGAGGACCGTGCCATATAACTCATAGGGCCCTTACGATTTATATGAGCATCAGCTCTGTGCCTGCTATGCGAGGTCTTTTTTGTTGGCTTTTTGCCTCGGCGTTACAGCCTTTTTGTTTGTTGGCGTTTTTGCCTCGGCGTTACAGCCTGTTTGTTTGTTGGCGTTTTTGCCTCGGCGTTACAGCCTTTGACTAGGTCATCCTTTCGGAGTTTGATTCGGCGCTTTCGTCGTAAAATTCTCTTTATTTCGAGGATACATGGTACATTTTTTATGTGTAATACTTCCTTATATATTTTGCGTTCCACGCATTGCCGAGTCCGAGGCCGTCTTTTTCGTCAATTAGTTTGTACGCTCCTTTTCCCGCCTTCTGCTTGATTGTGTACGGGCCTTCCCACACTGACTATAGCTTTCCCGCGTTTCCTTTTTGGTAGGGCGGTATTTCTCGTAATACGAGTTCGCCAGGTTAAAACTCTCGTTCAATTACTTTTTTGTTGTATCCTCGGGCAGCCCCTTTCTGGTAATTAATGATGTGTTGCCGAGCTTCCTCCCTTTCTTCTTCGAGGTCATCCAATTTTGCGTATATTAAATCTGCCGACAGGTTCTGTTCCCACGCTTTGTATTTATCTGTTGGTATCATTATTTCTGTAGGCAGTACTGCCTCGGTCCCGTATGTTAGGTGAAAAGGAGTCATTCCCGTTGCTCGTCTTTGTGAGGTTCGGAATGCCCATAGTACGTTATGCAGATGTTCGCAACACTGCTTCTTGTGCGGCAATACTCGCTTTTTCAAGTTGTCTCCTATGGTTTTGTTTGTTGCCTCGGCCTGTCCGTTACTTTGAGGATATATTGGCGTCGAGGTACCGAGCCTTACGTTGTATTGATTTAGAAGTTCTTTAACTTCGGCACTGAGGAATTCTTGGGCGTTATCCGAGACTATCTCTGCGGGTACTCCAAATCGACAAAATATGTTCTCCCAGAAGAAGGTAAATACTTCTTTTCCCGTGTGGCTTCGCAAGGCTTTGGCTTCGATCCATTTGGAGAAATAGTCGGTTGCGACTATAATGTATCTTCGTTGCCCCGTTCCTGGAATGAATGGGCCGACGATGTCTACCCCCCATTTGGAAAAGGGCCATGGGCTTAGTACTGAATTCAAGTTTGTTGCTGGCGCGTGGATTCGCTTAGCGAATCTTTGACATGGGTCACATTTTTTAGAGATGCTCTTTGCATCGGCATGCATATATGGCCAATAGTATCCCTGAGCCTTTGTTCTCTGTGCCAGTGCTCGTGCACCACTGTGGGTACCTGCTTCGCCGCTGTGCAGTTCTTTCATTAGTGCGATTCCGTCTACTCGGTGCACACACCTTAATAATGGTCCCAAGAATGACTGTCGGTGTAAGACCCCGTCTATGAGTCGATAGTTAGCAGATCTACTAGTCACTTTGTGTGCTTCTAGTGGATTGCTTGGTAATTCTCTGTTTTCCAAGTATTTCCTTATAGGAATTCTCCAGTCGTCGTATTCTTCTTGGATGGCCATCACCAGTTCTCCTTCTTCAGCTGCTATTGATGATTGCTTTATTCTTCCGATTTCGATGGAGATTATGTTTTTATCTGTTACCTTTGAGGCA
This sequence comes from Papaver nudicaule, assembly GCA_023529015.1. Taxonomy (NCBI): domain Eukaryota; kingdom Viridiplantae; phylum Streptophyta; class Magnoliopsida; order Ranunculales; family Papaveraceae; genus Papaver; species Papaver nudicaule. The sequence goes on from JAJJMA010243233.1 coordinate 7,367, forward strand.
ATGAATGCCAAAGCATCCGCATGCCTATTGTCTTTTCTACAAATGTGTCATATTTGAGATGTGGAATTTTTGACATAAGCCTTCTTGCTAACTTCTTATATTTGGATAACAAATCATTGGATTGGTAACTCCCGTCCAATTGCCGTACAACCAGTTGCGAGTCCGTTGTTATTCTTGCTTCCTGGATTTCCATGCTAATCATGCGTTTTAAAGTATGAATCATTGCTTCATATTCTGTTTCATTGTTGGTTGCTTCGAACTCCAACCGAAGTGCAAAGACAGTGCGCTCTCCTTCGGGCGATGTGAAGACTATGCCTATCCCCCGGCCATCGATGTTTACTGATCCGTCAATGAAAATTTCCCATCTCCGAGGATGGCACTGTTCTAGCAGGTCTTCGGGCCCGTCGTCATCTTCGACTCCCAAAATTGGTTCGTCTTCATAATCCTTTTCTATTGGAAACTCGGCCAGGAAGTCTGCAATGATCTGGGATTTTAATGCCGTTCTGATTTCATACTCCACATCATATTGTCCAATTTGAGCGTTCCATCTTGCAATTCTTCCTGCTGCTTGGAGATTTTTCAGAATGGACTCGATTGGTGTTTTCGTTAGCACGATTATTTTATGGGCCTGGAAGTAAGTCCGAAGTTTTTGCGTTGCGACTACTAGCGCGAGGATTAGCTGCTCCAACTTGGTGTAATTCTTTTCAGCTGGAAAAAGGGTCCTACTGATGTAGTATAATGGTTTCTCTTCTTCTTTAGTTGTTACTAGCACTGCACTAATGGCGTCTTTGTTCGCGGCTATGTATAATTTCAAGTTCTCGTCTTTCTTTGGGCGCTGCAGGGCTGGCAAGCTTGCTAGGTAAGTTTTGATCCCCTGAAAAGCGGCCTCCCTTTCGTCTGTCCACACGAATTGCTCTCCCTTTTTCAGAATGCTAAAAAAGTCTTTACATCGATCCGAGGATCGTGCGATAAATCTGCTAAGAGCAGCCAATCTCCCATTTAAAGCTTGCACCTCTTTTATGGTTGTTGGCGATGGCATTTCTTGGATTGCTTGCACCTTTAGCGGGTCTGCTTCGATGCCAGTTTTTGTAACTATGTATCCCAAAAAATTTCCAGAGGTCACTCCGAAGATGCACTTTGCTGGGTTGATTTTCATGTTAATCTGTCGCATCTTTTCCAGTATTTCTCGAAGGTCTTTCACATGGGTGTCGGCTTTTTTGCTTTTGACAAGCATGTCGTCCACGTAGGCTTCGACGGTCTTCTTTAGCCAAGGACGAAAGATATTCTCCATGGCCTTTTGATAAGTAGCGCCGGCGTTTTTTAATCCGAATGGCATTCTGGTGTAACAATATAGCCCGTTGGATGTTAAGAACGCCGTGTGTTTCTGGTCTTCTTCCGCCAAAGGAATCTGGTTGTAACCAGAATAGCCGTCCATGAAGCTTAGCAGCTCGTGTCCGGCAGTTGCGTCCACCATTTGATCTATGATGGGCAGGGGATGGGGATCCTTGGGGCACGCCTTGTTTAAGTTGCTGAAGTCGATGCATATGCGTACTCCTTTGTTTTTCTTTGGTACAATGACCATGTTGGATATCCAATCTGCGTATTGTATCTTTTTGATAAATCCTGTTTCGATCATCTTATTTAACTCTGATTTGACCGCCGTCTGGTATACGTCTGCTAGCTTTCGAGGTCTCTGCTTGAATGGTCGCACCGAAGGGTTTATATCTAAGTGGTGACAAGCCAAGCTGGGATCTATTCCTGGCATCTCGCTCATCTTCCAGGCGAAGACATCAGCATATTCCTTCAGCAAATCTTCCAACTCATCTCGCTGCTCCCTTGTCATCAGTGTTCCGATTTTTACAATCTTCGGATCTTCGTTGGTTCCGATATTTACATCCTCGGTAGGCTCTGTTGGGGTGAAGTTCGGAGTGTCGTCGTTCATGGCACTGGGATCCTTTGGTGCTTCCTTTGTGATTATCTTTTTTCCTTGTATTATTTGATTAATTTCCTCGTGAATCATTTGCTCCTTTTGCTGCTTGTGTCTTTCTCTTCGGTTACGCCGCGCATTTTTTCTCTGATCGATGTCTTTCTCGTGACATGCTTTGGACTCCGAGCCCTCGCCTTTGATCTCACCAATGCCTTCGGGAGTTGGAAATCTGAGTTTCTGATGCAATGTAGAGGGCACCCCTAAGGCCCCATGCAACCATGGTCGTCCCAGGATTGCGCTGTATGGTGATTCTATGTCCAGGACACAGAATGTTGTCTTTAGCTCCATCGAGGCCATGTACACCGGTAATGAGATGTCTCCCTTTGGTTTTGACGCTCTTCCATTGAATCCGTAGATGGTGTAATCCGAGGGCATCAGTGGAATGTTCGAGAAATACTCCCTGTATGCCATTCCGAATAATACATCTACCGAACTTCCTGGATCTACCAGGATTCTTGGTACCTGTACCTTATTTATGTTTACTGTTATCACTAAAGGATTATTACTTGGGCCATCTTCGGGAAGGTCTGCTGCCGAATAAGTTATTGGTTTTAGTTGCCATGGTTCGATTTCTTGCTTTGGTGACAATCATTATTTATTTCCCATCTTTGTCTCTTTTGTGAATTCTTCCCCCAAAACTGCTGCTTCTTGAGCTGACGCTTTCCCTTGTATGAATCATTGAATTGCAATGAACGATTTGCACTGATACTTCGTTTTGCGATTTTATTTTGATGACGTGCTCTGAAGGTCCTACTTGCTGCTTCGGAGCCATTCTGGTTATGACCTGTCAAAAAACAAAAAACCCGTGAGGTCCAAGGCGGCTTGCGCAGTATACTTTGTCGGCCATGTAGGTCTACTCTGCAACGGATTTTTTCAGATGAAATTTAATATAAGTCGTATTTGCTCCTTTTAGATATATTTCTAACTGCTTATTTGTCTTTTAGCTTAAATCGTCTTTTTCCATCGGCTTCTTTTTATGGACTTTATTTCCAAATATAGTATGAAATTTGAAAACCCTAAAATGGATTTTCAGGTATAGCATGAATTTTGAAAACCCTAATGAATTTTCAGTTACCGCATGAATTTGTAATCGTTTAAGGCGAACATAAACTGCCTCTTTTGGAAATCGACTTTATCATACCAATGGTTTTGAAACTCTTTAATGGATGATTTTATCACCTGATGTTGTGCTCAAAAAACTCTTAAACATGCCAAAGCCTTTAAGGTTATTTAGATGCTTAAGGTACGGGAGCTTCTTTTCGGAAAACAAGCTTTTGAATTTTTTTTGAAAGGATTAGAAAATATACTAAAAATTTGAAAACCCGAAAAATCACAGGCAAACACTAAGTTGTTTTAATCATCCCTGTTTCTAGCGCCAAACTGTACGAGTAGAAAATCTGCATAGGTACTCAAGGAGCCATATCCATCAGATCTACTCATACATACAATAGTTTCAGTTGAGATTCAATGGTGCGAAGACCACAAGAACAATACCGAAGGTAATCCAAACAGTACTTAAAGACCAAACATATAACAGCAAAGACTAAATGTAATAAGATCTCTCTTTCCGCTTAGACTCAACCCCAAGATAATCCAACCCTTACAACGTTTTCCAAGCTCGCCTTATATAGGCCGAGCTTGGGTGGTTTACAGCTAATAAAGACAAACGACTCAATCGTGGTGGTGTCAGTCCCTGTCGAGTAAGGCGGTTTATTCGCTGGCGCTCCGAGGTTGATTCTGGGGCTTCGGTCCTTTTGACATGGTCCGAATCCTTTCCTTTCGAGTCTTTACTTCGTTCGTCTGCGACCTCCTTCTCCTTTGGTCCAGTCCGAGATCTCGCTGTCGATCCCCTCAGTGTGGTTTGGCTTCTTGGATGCGAGACAAGTGCTCCGAGGGGTTTTACCCCCTACAGATTTGATCACCAATTTGATCTAAAAATTGAATCAATCACAATCACAAAGCTCTAAAAAACAACGAATTCTATCAGTCCCCTTTTACAATTTGAGTCGACTTTAGCAATCAATTCAACATTGTTAAAATTGATAACAAACTCAATTGCAAAAACGAAAATTTCAATCGATAACAACTCAATTGAGATGACAATTCTACGAATCTCTCATTAGAGATCCATAAACATGTATTGATGAGAGAAAATCACTTGGTTCAGTATGATTTAAAATGAGATGAGGGTGAAGGCTGCCATATGAAATTGTTGTGTTGATGATGTTAGTGCTGGTGAGGTAGTGTAACAAGAAAAAATGTCATTTGGTCGAAGAAGATAGAGAAGAAAGGTGTGGCACTGCCGTGGATGAAGAAAAAAATTGGGTTATTCGATTGAAGTGTTGGAAAATAGATGAGTGGTTAGGATTAATCATACAAAGAAATCAATACATCGTGTAATTTCAATAACGGAATGTTAGGGCAATTTTAGTCATTGTTATAATTGGTAAGGTTAGTAAGGTAATACCCTATGTTCTGTTACAGAAATATGAACCAAGTTAAGTCAATGTATTGACTTGACGGTAAACGTCAATTTTAGGTACCATCTCTTAATATCCAAAGTATTGGGTACCAAAGTCGGTAATTGGTCATTTGCTGGGTACCATTAGTTAAATAGCCCTTAACATGATCATCTACATTGGTGTTGATGATGGGTTTTGACATAAGGATAAAATAGTTAAATTGTGTCTTTGATATTGTTCCGCACAATATTCTCTAGATAAATAACACTAAACATGTTGTGAGAGACTCGGCAGGAGTAGCGGCCCGGATTATGAATCCCCGTGTTCGAAAGAATGAGTCCGACATGGCAAGTGCCATCCTTGCAAATACCAGATTAGATCACGTTGGTATATACATACCAGATTAGATCACATTGGTCTCCGAAGATTATACATAGTCCGCCTTAAGTTATTCACCACTGGTTAGATCACATTGGTCGTAGAAATCGTATGTGAAAAGGCGAGGGTACTGAGTACACCACCAAATCATTTTTCACCAACAACATATATAGACAACTTTGCACAACCTTTGCGGAATTAATGTTGAATTACCAAAGTCTCTTTTTGTACTGATCAATTCACAAAAATGGGAAATAATACAAGTTACAAAAAGGATATTGTTAATGTACAGTGATTTACACAATATAAATGACACACAAATATAATGCAGATGTAATAACGAGGAAACTGCAATCTAGCAGAAAAACCCAGGGACCTCATCCAGACCAAAATGAATACTCTTAAGAATTAATACACCATACACGCCTACTATCAGACTTCGACCACGATGGCTAAAACAATTGATCCAATTAACGACAATCAAATGCTTCCCCTCAGTATTCCTGCGTCTCCAATCACAAGGTGATCCCGCACATGTAATCCCTTGAACCTCCAATCCAAGAGTTGCTTCACAGTCCTTCGTGAAGACTATCGCTACCCGACCTCCAATCAGACGATTATATTTCCTTCTGAGATAATGGATCAATACGGTAAGGAAAAAAAGTCGTAGATCCAATAAACTAGTATTCAACCAAATATCACAATATTAAGTGAGGTGGTTCTATGATACGGAATCAAGGCTATTATGTTTATATTAATAAACTCCTTGATATGAACAAGATTCTTATGTTTATGATATCAATCAAATAGACTTCTTGTTATTGTCCCAGATTCAATCAAGTCCTTATAATGGATATACAGGAATTCTTGAGGATAATCAGGAAACTTAACAATAAATACAAATCCAAATAAACAACTTGATTCCAATACTAGAATCTATCGGTTTGGCACACGAAAACGGCGTTTCGCTTACAAATCCAGGTTGATAGAAAGTCTAGTTACAGAAACTCTACAACACACCTAGAGTGTCAATGATATCAGAAGAGCATTGACATAGAATAAACAAGGTGATCTATGTAGATATGGAAATGGTTGGATTACTATCAATATGATAGCTCATAGGCTTCTTGGTCCAGTTGGAAGCCTTTCCAAACTCAACTTGTTAACAACGAGCACAAAACTCGAAGAACTCTAGTTGAGCTTCTATCTTAGAAGAAATGCTAGAAGGACAAATCTTGAAGGAAGAAAATGCATCTCCTTTTATAGTGTTTCGACTAAGGGCATATTTTGTCAAAGGAATATTCCGAAACATAATGACATTTAATGCGGACTTTATTTCCTTTGACTTCAAATGCTTAAAGCAATAAATGAATACAAGGTTTCATTTGCAACATTGAATATATTTGATACTCATTCTAGAACCGTCCATAGAACCGGTTCTAATAGGCACTCAGTTTCTGGGGCAAAACCGGTTTCGCCATAGTATCAAAGTACTTCTTCCAAAGTTAACATATTGACAACATAAGCTTTGAATGTTGTCAGTAACTTAATCCTAGATTCCAAAAGATAGGAATGGAGTGATCTAGGTGGAAGGAATGGACCAAATA
>JAJJMA010243234.1:0-20813 GCA_023529015.1 Papaver nudicaule
TTAGAATCTCCATAAATTCTGCACTCTTTACCCTGCAGAAATATATGGCATATGAACATTATAATAAAAAAATATGTATATATTCAATCAATGTCTGTAAAATAACAAATACCAATTTCTGTTGAGTTGGCGAAATCTCGGAAACCCTTGGTACTCCAACTACTTTGACTGCCTGCTTTGGTTGCCCAGATTGAGATATTGTACCCCGAGAACTGGTTCGAGCTAGTCGATATCCTGCTTCCTGGCTATCTTTTTGCAGCACACCAGTTTCTGTAACCTGCAACAAGAGGGTAATGCTTAGGATCAATGTAGCATATATTCGAACCCGACATGGACTCATTAGTCATGAGAAGAAGCAGGAAAAGTAATTCTCCAACAATGTAACAGTAAGTTAGAATGAATTGTGTACCTTTTTCTTAGTCTTCTCTGGTGGCCCAGATTGGGATTTTGTACTATGAGAACCATTCTCAAGTTGATCAGCTTTTTGACTCTCTTTCTGCAGCACATCATTTCGTTTAGGTACCTGCTGCATTTTTTTAGGTTATGGTTAGGATTCTTGTAATATGTATTCCCAAATCCAATGTGGATTGGCTGGCCATCTGAATAAACAGGAAAAATGGTTGTACAGCTATATCAAACAGGTTCCACATATCTCTACTTATTAGGTACTCTAATTCACACTAGCATCTGTGTCTCTGATTCATGTAAAGAAACATTCAGCGAACAAATAACACATAACTCATTACAACTAACCTCAGGAGATAAAAGATGGGTGCAGCTTTGGGGCCAAAGAATATACTTTCCGCGAGCATCATCTAGAGTCTTAATATCCCTGTGTGGAATGGCTAAACAGTGTTTTCCATTTACTATTTATGACACGAAGATCTTGTAGCACCGAACCGGTGACTGTGATCCATTTAGTTTCTGTTTCCCCTCAAACCAGTAAGCTTTTCCTCTGGCGAGAACGTTTGCCCCAGTGTCTAAGAAGATGTTGCATTTTACACCCTGTACACTTTGAGATTCCATCCGAGTAGCTGAATCTGCTTCTTTAGAATTTTCAATCTGTTGCAGAAATTTGGTTAACACAATTTTTGTAGAGTCGCCTGATCAATAATATTTAGGATTCACGTACACTGGTCCTACGAGGACACAGCTAAAATCATTTGTAAGCGTTCGAGATTTATAGGGTTGACAGCATATATTAGTTACCAAAGCTACTGTGGGTTTGATTCAACATATCTATGTGTAACATACTTCTGAGTACAAGCTGGATGAGGCAGATTGATGTAGAAAATTATTCGATGGAACAAAGAAGCCAAGCAAAGCAACTAACCTGAGGTTTCTGAAGAAATGCGGTTTCAACTTTGGGCCAAGGGATGAAACTACCCTTAGCCTCACCTAACGTTTTAATCTCTGAGCAGGGTATCGGAACTGGGAGATTTTCATTCAGTACTTCATTAACCTGGACTCTGAAGCAAGCGATCTTCACTTCTACTCCATGCACTATCACCTTTTTGTCATCAGACAGAAAAGTTGTACCTCTAGCAACGATGTTTTCCCTATAGCTAGACCAAAGTTCACATTCTATGCACTGCATAAATACATGGCATACGAACATCATAAAGAGAACACGTACACAAAACAAAATATAAATTTAAATGCCTGGAATAAGATAATGTATATTACTTTTCCTAATCCTTTATCGCCTTGTCTAGTTGCTGAACTGTTAGATTCCCGAGTATATGGAGGAGTCAAAGACTTCTGTTTAGATAGTACGGACTTGGGGCTAACGGTCACAAGATCTTGACTAGGAGGGCCTTTCTTAGGTGGAGCAGAAGGTTTCTTAGTTGAAGGGCCTTTCCCATTTGTAGCAGACCGTTTCTTATTTGAAGAAGCCTTCAGTTGTTCAGATTCAAGTTGCTTTCTTGAGGATTTTTCAGTTGAATGCATCGCATCCTCAGATAGATGGATCTGTTTTCCAAGTCCATCACCTCCTGGTGAAGATGACGGGAGACTTGTTGAACTTTCCTGAAGCGTGAAGTTGAACGATGTGATGAAATTTTAGATACTGCGTGCCAAATCATTGACAAAGTAAATATAATCTCATTCGCATACCATCTAATGGATCAGTTAACTTACTTTTGGTCCATGATTTCTGATCAATTCGGAAGCAATGGGTGGTACTGGTATTCCTTGAGCAGCGAGGTTTGATGCTAACGACTTCAGCGACATTACCAACTGGGTTATTAGTGCATCCTTAGATTCCACCTGTTTCCTCAGTTGATCGGCGGTAGATTTCACGGGTTGCCTTTTCCGCTTGTCAGCATTCCAGAACATGCTCGGGCACACTCCAAAGCTGGCCCCTTTGACACGCCCGCCTTTATCCACTCTGATCGCAAGTGTCACGGCATCCTGATGCGGAGGAACCTGTATAGTTCCCTGTTTAATATGATTTCGATAATGCTCCTGTGCCCAATGTAGAGTTGAAAAATTTAGCTTAAATTCTGGTTTGAACATTGCGCATTTACTTCGACAAAAAAAACATTATCAATTGGGAAGTGGGGTATTCTTACAAGTCGCTCTACCGCAGCTTTAGTTTCAGTATGTACGATATCAGCCGTGCCCTTAAATCGGCGTCCCAGCTCCCACATCAAAGACCGGTCGGAAAGTTGGTCAGCGGTAACTATGCCATTTTTTAGCTGTAGTTATGAAATCAAATGTTAAACAGCAGGTCAATTCAAAAGCATGTAATATACGACAATTTCGTAGAGGGTCGAGTCCCTCTATCTTTACGAGTTGCTGCATATGTGGGACCCATACAGCAAAAAAATGAAACATAGGTTAATTGAACACAAATATTGCCAGTTTTTAACTTTAAAAGTGTGAAGTATGATGAAGTATGATTACCAATTTCTTTGCCAAGCCCATGTATCCTCCTCGTCCAAGCTTATGTGGGTATTTGGAATGAGATATTGACTCTTTTGCTTTTTTTGGATTTTTCCTTGCAGCACAGACAAACGAATCTTTGTCAATATGTTGGACTAGGAAATAATAAACATAAAAACGATGAAGAAAAAAATATGAAGTGCATTCTAACATTGAAAGCATTCGAAACTCTGTATTTCACAAGCGCATCCCAGCATTTTTGGTCATTATAAGCTTATACTGTTGGGGACTTTACGTAGTACTTCTGGGTCATCCTTAAATGGAAGTATATATTTTTCGGCTAATTTCCTTCTGAAGTCCCGATGTTGCGCAGCGAGTTTAGACATAATCCGACGCTTCATCGATTCGTCGACTATGTAATAAAGCTACCATAACATTCAATGGAAAATTAGTAACAGGTATACACAGTATAAACGATGAATAAAGATAGCGATAACCTTGGATATGAATATAACTAGCTGTATACCTTTACTTTTTCCCACAAGTAATCTTTTCTCTCCTTTTTTACTTCACGCCAGCAATTATATCTAAGACCACATCTTTTCCTGACCAAGTCGCCAAGAAAACTTCCAAATTCTGTACTATGATCACCTACTGGTCTACGAAGTTCATCGAAGTCCAACTCTCTTCTTTTCGCGTGACCTTCTTTAAAATCTTTGTGGAGTTTTAAAAGCCTTGTCCTTCCCCTGGCTTTTCTATCCTCCGGAACATCCTGACTTTGCCCCGCTTGTGTACTCTGAGTTTCAACTACTGCAGTTTCTACTTCTGATCCATCTTGCAAATCACTTGGTCTTAGTTCATCTAAGTCCTCATCAAACATAACCATTTCATCTTCTTGGATCACTGTAAATATATAGCGGAAACAAATTATGAAACATGATTTATGGACAATTAAAAACAAACCAGGACAATATTACAAGCATTACCGTTCGTATCTTCATAATATTCATATTACTCAAAGGGTTCATCCCATCGTCCAGCTTTGTGTGGAGTACCATCTAAATCCGTTTCTTCTGCTTCTTCTTCTTCTTCTTCTTCTTCAGAATCTTCTTCTTCTTCAGAATCTTCTTCTTTTTCTTCTTGAGAATCTTCTTTTTTTTTTCTTCTTCAGAATCTTCTTTTCAGCGATGGACGATAGATACCCTGATTTTGGTAAGGATCCTAGGAATCTGCGGCTAGGCATTTCGGATGGCGGAGTTGATGTAAACACAGGCACGAATAAACATCGCAGTTTATGGCCAATTTTGACGGTGGTTTACAACCTTCCGTCGTGGTTGTGTATGAAAAGAAAGTTCATGATGCTGTCATTACTGATAGATGGTGGGCCTTGTAAGGACATAGATGTTTTGTTACAACCTTTCCTTGAGGATCTTCAAAAGTTATTTGTGCATGGAGTCGACTGTTTTGATGAATATAAGAAAGATAAGTTTACTCTACGTGCAGCTGTTTTATGGACAATTAATGATTATCCTGCTCTTGGTACATTATGTGGTTGCCCTTACAGTGGAAAAAGAGGTTGTGTAGTGTGTGGGAAAAATACGTACTCTGTCAGACTCAACAACTGAGGCAAAGAGGCATATACTGGTCATAGAAGATACCTACCAGATGACCATATATTCAGAAGGCAGAAGAAGGGGTTCAATGGACAGGTAGAACATGGGAATGCTCCAGCACCTATGACCGGGGAACAAATATACAAGGAGGTATGCCCTATAAGGAATTCATGGGGAAAGAAAAGGAAGGGTATCAAAGTGGATTTTGTGCAGGTGAATCCCGGGAGAGGTGGAAAAATGATAACGAGGAGAATCGAAAGGAAATTTGCTAAAACAACTGAAAGATCGACAGGTGAAGATGAAGATTACTGGAAAAGTTTAACCTATGGCACCAGCTACTCCCATATTGGCGGCATAATCTTGTTCACCATTGTATAGATTTCATGCACGTCGAAGAAAATGTCTGTGAGAGTATTGTCGGAACACTTCTGCACGCAGAAAGTAAGACGAAAGATGGATTAAACACTCGATTGGATCTGAAGGAACATGGGTTGAGAGAAGAGTTGCACCCTAAGCCGAATGGCAAAGGTGGATATACTATAAAAGCAGCGTCTTGCACATTAACCTCGGCGGAGAAGGACAAGTTCTGTGCAACATAATCCAAGATAAGGGTTCCGCAGGGTTACTGTTCAAATTTTTCCACCCTGGTGTCTTGCAAAGATCGTAAGCTTATCGGACTCAAGTCACATGACTATCACATGCTAATGCAACAATTTTTGCCTGTTGCGATCAAATCGATTATGCCGCAGCCAACAAGATACGCTATTATGAGGTTTTGTCACTTTTTTAGAGCGATATTTAGGAAAGAAATCAAGGTGGCAGAGCTAGACAAACTCCAGGAAGAACTCGTTGTGACGCTGTGCTTACTCGAGAAACACTTTCCTCCATCATTTTTTGATATCATGGTTCACTTAACTGTGCATCTTACCAATGAAGTTAAGCTATGTGGTCCTATATGCTTTCGATGGATGTATCCGTTCGAAAGGTGCATGGAGGTTATTAAAGGGCATGTGCGTAACAGATACAGGCCGGGAGGATCAATTGCAGAAGGGAATATTCTGAAAGTGACAATTGAGATGTTTGGTGAGTTCAAAAGAAGCATGAAGACAGTTGGAATTCCACCTGACAGGTATGATGGATATGACACTGTTGAATATTCTGATTCCTTCCCGGGACAACCAACATCTGCTGGTAATCTGAAGAATGTTAGCGATGATCTGTGGATTAACGCGCATCTCACTGTATTGTTGAATACGCCGGAAGTTGGTCCTTACATTAAGTAAGCATTGTTACTCGGTTAACTTATTCTTTTATTTTATGTGTCCAATTTTTGGCAGAGTATAACATTTACCATTGTGCTGTCTAGACGATATATGAACTGTGTGCGAAATGAAAATCCGACTAGAAATGATGCATGGTTGCATAAACGGCATACTGATACGTTCCCTGAGTGGTTTAAAAGTGAGGTAAGAGTTTGCAGAAAATGTTATTATCGCTGTAATTTATCCGTCAAGTGGTATGCTAATCCTTATAATTGACTGCAGGTTGAGAGAGAGTTCAGCATCTCTCCAGAAGGTGTCGTGGATAGGTTAAGGTGGCTGTCAGACTCTCCGGAAACAGAAGTAATGACTTACGAATCATATTACATTAATGGATACCTGTTTCGGACAAAGTCTCGTGAAGGTACAGTGAACCAGAATAGCGGGATACATGTAGAGGCAACTGACATGAACATTAGAAAAGCGGGGGGGGGTCAACCCTTGATCAGGCAGATTACTTTGGCGTTTTACAAGAGATATGGGTGCTGACTTATCATTCACTGAGAGTTCCTCTTTTCAAGTGTACCTGGGTTGACAATAAACATGGGGTCTCGAAGGATCCACTTGGCTATGTTTTGGTTGAGCTTGACAACATAAAACCCACTGTGGATCCATTCATTATAGCTACCCAAGCTAGGCAGGTATTTTATGTAGGAGATCAGGAAAATAAGAAAAAGTCTATTGTCTTTACGGTACCAAGAAAAAATACAAAGATACTGATGATGTCGACGAGGAGTTTAGCACGGTGGTTCTTTCTGGGAACGATTTTAACTTGCCGACGATCAGTAAACGTGACATGCGTAAGGAATCGATTGAGGATTACTATCGGTCTGAAAGTCCGGTTAGACATGTTCGTCCGAAGAAGAAGAAAAAATGATGCACCCAGATGTCCCAATTTTCTGATCATCGAAGTTGCATGCCCATTGTGATTTGTGAATCATTTTGCAAATACTAGTATGAATGAGACATGCTTTCTCTAGTAACCATCTTACTGTACATTTCTTTTTTTTCTTTCTTTTTTGCAAGTAGTCTATCCGGACTTGCAGTGAATAACCAAATAGTTGCGGTGTTTTGAATCCGGGGTCTTTTTTCTTGTTTTGTTACGACCGCACAGACTTGTATCATGATTTCAATATGTATGTTCTCATTGTGCATCTGAATTTTGGGATTGTTGGTTTTAACTCTAGTGATTTTTGATTTATGAAGGATTTTCAGTGCTTAACTGAAACATTCAATTTCATATTAACTTGTTGATCTTACCCAAAAGCATAAACATACACCACGAAGCACTAATAGAATAATATTTATGTACGTATTACTCTGTGCGACAGTAATTCAGAATGTTATTAGTAGCAGATCAACATTTCTGAACTTGCTCTAATCGGTTTGCACGTTTTCTCATCTTCACTACTAATGATCTACTGAATTGTTTGTTATTGTAATCTGCAAGTGGGTGATGATGACAATTTCCGAATGTGACCAGGTAGCTGATAATTTGTGGGTGATTTCACAACGGATCCTAGAGTGATGGATAAATCTTGGATTGGCATCGATAGAACCAAAAAGCCTTATCGAGATGGAGTCGAGGCATTTCTAGAGTATGCGCTCCTGCACACTGAAGAGGCGGTTATTTCATGTCCATGTCTGAAATGTTTAAACTTCTACAGACACAGAGTGACGGAGGTACGACACCATTTATACATGAGGGGAATGGATCCAAAGTATACCATATGGACTGAGCACGGAGAAATTCCCTTGCCCCACCACAATGATCTGCACAATGCACAAGTGTTGAATGTCCAATGGGAATTTCAGCGGATGCTACTGAATGTTTAGAAATGTACCAAATACTCGAGGATACTGAGAATTCCCTATCCAGATGATGTTCAAATTTGTTGTTGTTGGCAACGTGGAAGATACCGGCCTGTAGTTAATAGTGATCATGGTTATTTATTTCATTTTTGATCAATAATTTAAATACCAGGGATATCAGATCAATTGTTAATCAAACTTTAATGTTATTCAAATAGTAATCGAAAATAGCAACATCCAGAAACCAATCAAAAAAAATTAATATAAAATACAAATAACAACATCCAGAAACCGGTAAAAAAGAAGAAATACAAACTTGAATACAAAAGAACATAAATAATATTGTAGTAATAATTCCCTAAAGAGTAGCATTAATCCTTCAAAAAACGTACTTTATTAATGAGCCCCCCAGATTGTCCTCCAAAATCTTTCAATGAGACATTGCTCATCATGTGAGGAACAATTCATATGCGTGTTTGCCAAGGACAAGCGGGGGGGGGCCCCTCCCCCCCGGACTTCCTTCAAGGTTCCAGTTTTAGTATTGTAACAAGATAATTGTTGGCAGTCCCATAACAAGATGTTCTCGTGACTTCCGAAGGCCAACGGCCTAAACGCCGGCCATATGACATCTGGCTTTTGCAACAAAATGCTCGCCTCGCGTTCCCAAGTGACCTCAGGATGTTTCTTGATCCAAAAATCAATCCTGAACATTTCATTATAAAAGTCATTATGTTTGCAGTAAATGCAGAGAGTACTTCCAAACAGCATCATTCCAACTTCTGGGTGATCATCCAAATAAAACCTTTCAGGGACCTGATTGTATGGTGGTTCCGTATGTAACTGAAATTCCTCAGTATGCAAATCGAAGGATATTAATCTGTTTCCAGATCCATAAGTGTGGTCAGAATGATCGAACCAAAAAATACATCCATTTGCATATAAACCAGATTCCATGAATACATACGGTATTTGAGTGATGACCCTCCATCCCTTCTTGTCGCCTAGAGTGAATATTTCCACTGAGCCTTCAACATCAATTCTAATTACCTTATACTGACCGGTAACTTCACAATAGCCGAAACCTCCTATTACATCTCTGCCATAAATCCGTGGTCCTCTACGTGGCCGCGAGTCTCTTTCTGGAAGAACGAGGGACTCACCTGTTGCTGGATTCATAAGTAATATAGGATCTTGTGCGCAGTCGTGAAAATCATATAGACACACAAGACCGTTGCAAGATCCAACTATTGGGTTTATAGTAAACTTGGTACTTCCACTAACCGGGTGATTTTTGAAATTGTTCGCCATTGTTGAGTAGTCTTCTTCTCGTAGTCGTTGTCTGTAGAAGAGGTGTGTAACATCATCTCCTCCATAGTACTCTGATGAAGCCGAGATAAGTAGACCAGTTTTTTTTCCGTCAAGGATGGTCTTCCATTGTTTGCATACCAATTTGCTGTGAGAAACACTCTCTGTTGTAGGAAGACGTACAAAAATCTTTGTAGTTAAATCCTCTGGTAATTTATCCATTGTTGTTAGTGTTGAATAATGGGATAAGGATATTTAGGATTATTGTGTAGAATACTGAACTTATATAGACATCCAATATACACGTCTGTTCAGACAAATGCACAGGTGCAAATGCATGTACCCTTTCGGAAAAGAATAAACACGGCTGTTCAGATTGTCAACGGATTTTGTGAATCGTTATGAACATTTTCTACCAAAATGTTAACGGAATTTCAAGGGATGATAGCTCATGGAAGAGACGCCTCATTGGAATTGTAGTTAGTTAGTGCGTGCGTGCGTGCGTTATGTTAGTATACGTGTTCAACAGTATGTGCGTTATGTTGAAATAACAACCTACACGATACACACATGTGCATAGCACTAACATTACACACATGCGTAGCTAACACACTTCAAGAAGGCTAACCCTGGGCCTTGAGCCTGGTCTTAGAATTCCTCTAAAATTAGTCACTACTAGGCTTGAGAAAATTCTATCATGGGTTGTATCCTTAACTTAAGCCCATCATTAAGGTGTGAGATTAAATGAGCTTATGGAGTGGGGGGCCTAACAATGGGCTTGAGACTGGTTCAACCCTTCATAAGTCCGCGTGTAGGACTTCTCTCTGTTGCATGGGCTATCTTGGAAAAGAGCCTATGGACTGAGGAAACTGACCCGGTCCACAAAAGTCCATTATTCTTGTCACTCATCCAAAGTAAGATATCTCACGTGGTTTTATATCTATCAAACGCCACGATAAATCCTATCGACCTCGTGTGGCTGTTTATGCGCCACTTTAATCATTCCATGGCGTGACAAAGTTGGCGTGGATGTTTACCATTTCATAAACAGACACGTTAGAATGGGATCGTGTGACCTTTGATTTGGTCAACGGACACGAGCAATAACGACCAGAAGAAGTACGTGGCCTTTTTTTTGGTAGGTGACATTCTTTGTCACGCGATAAAAGCGTGCGTGGTTTTTTGTGAAGAACGGTCACACGAAAGGCAATTTTTAACGTGGCTGTTATAGCTAGCGTGACCTTTTACAAGATATGACGCGTTGCAAAAGACCCAGATTCTACTAGTGTGAGTACCAAAAACATCGATTTGTACACATACGTGTACGCTAAACATCATATCCGATGTTTTAGGTCCGAATTCCAAGTTCAGGAGGTTCACGAACCTCTTGATGGCAATTTTCGGGATTGCTACGCGGGTTTAACAGATAACTCCTTATATCTTAGTTGGACTTGGTCCTTATTACAAAAATATATTTTGTGGTCCATCTAACAAATCTCAGTGGTCCAATAAGATTCAGTTGGTCACATTTCCATTGGATCTCCTTGAAGTAGTTTCTCAACTAGCAAACTACTTGGCAGATAAATGTTAAAAGAGTCCAAGTGTGATTAAACTGTGATTTCTTTGTGTGCAAGTAAAGTAACAGGATCGTTTACACGGTCACTATCTAACTTGTAGTACAAGTAATCTATTGTTTTATTTCAAATCAACCTATCTTATTGAACGCTATAAATAGATAATTAAAGAACAAAAACCACAAGCATCAAACACACATAAAATTTCTCTGTGGAATTCTGCGTAAACTCTTTGCACTTCGATGTAAGCTTGTTGTGGTAGTCATCCTCTATTAGGTAGCAGTTCCTCCGTGGTATTTACCTAACGACTATAAAGACTTCTCTAGAGAGTTGAGAAGCATGTAGGCAACAACATACCTTTGTGGTAATTATCAGAGTAACCTGTAACCTTGGTAACATGATCTCATTCTTGTCTATTATACGGTCCTTCTCTTATGCAATAAGGCCATTCAAGAACAGATACGTTACAACAGGGTTTTAATTGAAGCAACGTACAGCTGCACGTTTGTATTGTAAGACCTAGTAAGCTCCGGTTGTGTAAGTTTCTTAAGTGATTCTTTTCACAGTTGAGGTAGAGACAAGTTGGGCATTGTTATCTTGGTTTACATGTCAGCGTCCGCTTGTAAGTAGATTTCTGCATAACCTTTATCATATCTAAAAGAAGTTACTTTCTTATGTTAAATTGTGGAGGACAGTTCGAAACATACTCCAAATAATAGAAGTTGCAAAGCCAAAGTTATCTCAAGTCTTTAACATCGGTTAAAGCAACTTCTAGGCATGTAAAGGACGCCAGCTAGGGGAATCAAGTGCTTAGGGTCTTGCGGGATCCAATAGAAGTAATGAGTGCGACAGTAGCTGGTTCGCTTGGAGGGTGGAATTGGTCTCTGCTACATCCCATACCGAAGTCTGACAGTAGGCTAGTGTTTGTAGACAGTTAGTATTGTGCGGTGTTCAATCTGGACGAGGTCTCAGGGTTTTTCTGCTGGATTGCAGTTTTCTCGTTAACAAAACTTCTGGTGTCTTGTGTGTTTTACTTTCCGCATTATATCTCTGAATACATAATTAAATAAAACACAATCAGTACGTTATTATAACATGCACTTAATCCTCAATCACTTCGAGGGATTCACCAAGACTTGTCTTGCGTCGGGACTGATCACTTGTGATCCAACTCAGGTTATCACAGATTTGGATGTTGATTTTTGAGATCGTCCATATACTACCATAAGATTCACGAACCAAACGAAAAGTTGACTGTATTTCGGTACCCTTGCTTTTTCAATTATAACATCGAGTGCAGCTGTACAAAGCTTCTATCAAATATTTGGTATTTATTGATTGAATCGACCCAAGATATAGGATCAAGAATATTTATTCCCACCTGTACTTCACGATTCTAAAGTGAACTCTTTCAAATAGTTGCATTCTAAGAAAAAAAGACTTCGAGATGACGACCAATCTTTATGCAAGAATACAGTGTAGAGGATTGGTTTGTATCTTGCAGGAGGTCATCTATTTATATTGATAGTAAAGGGAGGCTTTGCTTAAAAGTTAAGTAACCTTGAGTAGGGCTCAAGCAAGTTTTCGAACTTAGAAAAGTTCATAGGCTTACTTGGAGGTCCAACTCAATCTTCTATAGGCATATAGCCTAAGGTGGTGAGAAGATTCGTCTTGATCAAGTGAAGGAATAGACAGCAGCTCAACAAGTTGAACCACGCATTAGGGTTCGCTGAAATATCCTTGAACGCGAAAGACTAATAGGTAGACAGGAGATCTGAGATTCAAAACAAGTTATATCTCGGCTGGATATGAACGCGTTCATGTAGTGATTAATACGAGTTCAGGAATTTATGAACTTGCATATAACGCGTTCACGTAAGTCACTCTCCATAGTTTAGGAATTTTCCTGCAGCATATGAACCAGTTCATGAACGCGTAGGCTGTTGAAGTACTTATTCCAAAACTAACTCTATACCCACGTAGTTCTAGAGCATCGGTCACTATGGGAAAAACCTATGTGCCGAGAGAACTAGTCTTTTGATCCTTCAATAAATATATACAATATCAACGACTATTAAATTAATAAAATTAGTAAATACGAAATCATTTAGAAAACCATTCTAACCTTTCGATGAGAACGACCGAAATCAAGTGTGTAAGCTCCGGTCTTCATCTTTAGTGTTCTTCATCTCGAATACCCAAACTATCCTAGTCTGAAATAATATTGTAGACTAAATCAATGATTGTGTTTTGACACCTAAAGTTGACAACTGACTTGATATAGCAACACCTGTAGGTTCAATCGAGTTATGCTCTAACAGTTACCATCAACTCGTCCAAAAGAGACTTTTCAATATTAAAACCAAAAATGGGGATAAAGACCTTCTTCTCTAAACAAGATCTTGGGTCTACGCCGACTCAGCAGAAATATCCAATTGATTGTTATACGATGCGTTGAAGTATTCGCCACTCAATAACCTTGAATTGGCAGCCAGTTTTCGTTGTTTAGAATAGTCGCCAAAAAAGAGGGACGTACTGAGTCGGAAGGTGATTCACTTTACGCCTGAGAAGAGCAAACTAGACGAAGGAATCCTTCTCGTCGTACATAAGAATTAGAAAACCTTCCCTAAGTTGTCCTAAAGTAGTAAAGGTAGAATCTTGGATATGATTGTAGCTACGAATGATTCTTGTGACAATCGCATCGCGCTAAAATACTTGAAGGAAAACACATCTCTGCAGCAGGTTATTCGACGCATCTAATAAGACAAATAAGAAGACCATCTCTTCATCATCTACAACAACATCATAAATAAAATTTTCAAGAAAAAAAATGGGGAAGACTAGAGAAAATCATCACAATATCTAAAAAAAAAAGAAAAAGAATACTTATGACAGCTATCTCAGGAGATCAACAACTGAAACCAGGGGAAAGTCATATTACGCTGAAAAAAGTTAGGAATTGCTTCTAAAGATGAAACGCAAGGAATGTAATCATTAAATGAGGACATCCCCTGTATATAAACATATCAGGAAAACAAATTACCCCACAAGGATTACCCGAAACCAATGCTGCGAATATCATGAAGTATTGAAAGTATCTAGGCAGAAAAATGGAGATCAGAGAGCGACTTTAAGAAGAAAGAAGCAAACGTCAACATCAGCAGGTTTTTTCCCTCCTAAATTTTTTGAAATGTGGAAATATAAAAAAAATGGAAGAATTTGGATACTAAATGCCTAGCTTAGGTTTTTAACCATCCAAGTCAACTAACAAATCTCTGATACGACTACAAACCCAAGTTTAGAATTAGGATTATGTCGGTATAAAATCTGACTAGAGATCCTATACCCAACAACCATTAGATTAAATTATAAGTAGACAGTTTTGGGTGTTGTTGTATAAAACCAATCATCGAAGTTCTATTATGGCTACTCGGCGACCAAAAGACATAACGAAATAGAGTATGATTCTAATTACATGAGATAAAGAGTAAAGACCCGATACTATAATGAATATAAAAGTATTTCTGGTACTTATACTACAAGGATTATAAGCTTCAAGACCTGAGGAGATTTAACATTAGTTACTAACCTAGTCTCTCTCAAAAGGTCTCTAGTCTAATAAAAAATCCAACCCCTACAACTGAGCTCGAGCTCGCCTTTTATAGTGCGAGGTACAGTGGTGGAAGAGAAAAAAATACACAATCGTGGCTGTCAGTGGTTGTCGAGTAAGTCGGTGCTCTTCGATATGGTCATCGAAGTTAAGTCTGATTTTCATCCCTCGATCCCCTTGATTGCTCCATGATCCTCGTTTCTTAATGCTCATTCGATGAGTCCAACCTATCAGAGGAGGGCTTCAAACGATGGACTTATGTCCCTCGAGCTGTTTCTCCTTCTATTATGTTCTTCCCCTAATATGTCGACACGGGGCTCGATGGATTTTACCCTCTACAGTTTGCCTTTTTCCTTTCCCAGGGATCGAAGATGCTGGGGAAGGAAACTTATCTTCGCTTCCCTATTACGCGCCGCGTTCCTTACTTTTTTCCTGAGTTGACGTCTCCGTGACACACGTATTGCACGTTCCCGAGATTTTAGCCACTTTTTAACCGTTTCACTTGCAGTGTCGGTTTCTTCCTTATATTTAAGCTTATTTTCTCCCTCTAAAAACTTCTTTCTTCTATTTCGAACTCTTCCTCTCCTTCACCGCTTACTGTTCACTTTCTCTTTCTTCTTAAAACCTTATTATTTAACCCTAAATGTTGTTTGCTTATTAAAATCCTTTCATACCCTCTTCTTTATTTCTTCCGCTGATTCATAAAGGTTGGTATTTTCCCTTTTTCCTTCATATTGATTTTTAAGCTTCTGTCGCTGCAACTTCTGTTTCCGGCAACATTTTATTGAACCCTTCTTATCAAACTTCCCTTAATGACTTCCACTTCTTCTATTGATGCCCTAATTCAAAAAATGAGCTCCCTATATTTTAATCCTACTGCCTTCAATATTACCTCTGTTTATCCTCCCGGCGGTCGACTAACTCCAGAATTGGTTGAGAAGTACAAGTGATGATAATCAACTGTTGATAACTGCTCATCAGATGTTCGCATGGGTTTTTCCTCCACTTTATCAGTTTCCAAATCCCCTGTTTCTCGAAAATATCTGCTCCATGCCCGAAACTCGAGGTGTGATGCAATTGACTTGTAGTTCGATTCAATTAATCAACAAGTGGGTTTCTTGCTCGTAAGATAATTCTGTTGCAAGTTCAACGTCGAAGGACTATTTTCCTGCTATAAACTTATTTAAGCATTATCGAGCTTATTCAACTCTTGACGTCGAAGCTGCTCATTGGGGGTTTATTTTGAGCCTCGACATGGCGTCGAGAACCTCTTTCCTAGCTTTCCTGATTAATCCCTCGATGAAGGATGATACACAGATCATGTGCTATTTTCTAGACCAGTTCATCGTGGCTGGAAGGATTCGGGGCGTTTCTGGCCTCGAGATAAGTTCGAAGTTGGCCACCAGTTCTCAACTCAACATATTTTTACCATTCACTTTTCCGAAGAGGAAAATGAGATATCTCGTGAACAACTGCTTAAAAGGAAGAATGTCAACGAGGATGTTTCGAGAGATCCAAAGCGAGCACGCACAGGAGAAGGGACTATTGATCATGTAACCAACATCTTCTCCTTTTCAATATATTAGTATGAATACTTGCCTCTCTTTGTTTTCTGAGAAATATAGGTCCTTTCCTGCAGGGCAAAGGTAAGGAGCTCGAGGAGGTGGATGAGTCGTTGGTGTTTGTTTATGTTTATGAAAATAAAAAGCGTTCAAAAGCCAAGAAAGGTGGAAGGGTCAAAAAGGTCACATCGAAGGGTGCGAAATTGGGTAAAACAAAAGAGGAAACTGTTCAAGCCTCGAAGGGTGAGGAGAAAGGTGTTAAAAGGGATTTTAATGAGGGAGTAAGTTCGATGTCTATGGCGTATTTTAATCCTAGAATTGATGCTGAGATGGCTGTAAACTTAGATGCTGCCTCTGCTTGTTGTAATGTCATATCCAGCGGTTCTGGTTTTGCTACCGAGAAGATTCCTTCTTCGACTACTGCCTCTGTTGAAGTGGCTGCCACTTTCCTTCTGGAGACCTCGTTCCTCTCATAGAGCTTCTGGTACCTCGAAAGGGAAAAACCAGTGCTTCCACAGATTGTCAAAGTCGACTGTTCATTTTACCCAGCCCGGTGGCTCTAAATTTCCACGGGCTCCCGAGCATGTGGTGGATAACCAGGAGATATATACTGCCAATAATTTTAAGAAGCTACTTCGAGAGAGCCCAGATCCATGTGATTTTGCTGAAGAAGTGTCTTTGCGCTTTAGCGCTCATGCCTACGATCCTTCGAACCGTTCTCTTGATCCCCATATTTTCCAGAGGGTTGCTAGCCTCTTTAATGGTGAGTGTCTGAAGGATGCCTGCAGTCCTCG
Organism: Papaver nudicaule; assembly: GCA_023529015.1. Lineage (NCBI taxonomy): Eukaryota > Viridiplantae > Streptophyta > Magnoliopsida > Ranunculales > Papaveraceae > Papaver > Papaver nudicaule. Next base: position 16,476 of record JAJJMA010243234.1, read on the forward strand.
GAATCCCCTTCTTTTGTTTGAGGAAAATCTTTCTCTCCTTCAGATGGTAAGTGGACTTTTGTTTTATTTTAAATGTCGTTTCCTTATGTAGTGCTGCTAATTTGATCTTCGTTTCGCAGGGAAATCATCACAAGTAAAGCTTGATGGAATACTCATTCCGTCATGGCGATGTTTATCATTATGAACGAAAATTTTACCAAATGCAGGAAGAACTGGTTGCTGAAAAATGCCCGCATTGCTGCTGAGCGTGTTAAGATGGCAGGTATGTTTCTTCCAATTTTTTATTCTTGTTGGTTCCCCTAGTCGATGTTGAACTCCTTTTATCAATGTAAAAGGGGAGTTAGATGAAGAGAAGGAAAAACTTCGTCGAGCTAACCTGGCTCTTGATACTTATTCTCGAGCAAGCCGCAAGTACACCAATGTTGTCTATGACCTGGACAAAGGTCAACGAGATCGTCTCGATCGTCTTGCTAAGGAAACGAATGAAGCTTGAAATGACCGAGATTACTATCAGAAGAAGAGATCCGAAGCTGAAGGTAATCTTAATCAAGAAAGAAAGAGAAGGTCGAGGGCTTTCTCAACGAGGAGAAAGAAAATAACCGTCGGATGGCACAGGAGATACACCAATATCAACTCGATATAAATCACCTGACCAAAGAGAGGAATGATGCTCGAAGGGACCAAGCAATTTATGCCTCTGGAAAAGTTGTGATTGAGAGATTGGATGATGAAATTAGGAATTTGAAGGTTCAAAATGGTACATCGAAGAATGCTACCAAAGAGTTGATGGTGCTTAACAAAGGTTTGAAGAAGGGCTACAACGAAGTTAGCTCAGACCTTGCGAAGGCTAAATCTTCGAAGGATCATTTCTCGAAGTTAGTAACTGAGTATCGAATTGAGCTTGCTAAGCTTGGGTGGAATCCTGATTTTGATATTAGGAAGAAGGTTACAAGACCTCGTTTTTCCAACGAGAAGGATATTACTGACTATATTGTGACTAAAGAAAGTAGGATATCTAGCTTTAAGTGTCTTATTTGTGAATTTGGTATGTCTTCGAGGTCCATTCTAACTTGTCTATCCTGGTTTGTAGTTATCAAAATGAGTTTTTAAGCATGCCATTGCGAAGGCTGAGCTGGATAGGGATAATGCCTACCCTACTGATTGCAGAATCGACCCTGAAAGTGCAGTTTGAAGAGAAAGCGAAGAAAAATGCTCGAGAGTTGGCTATCGAGCGTAACTATCGTCTCAAAGAAGCTAAGAAGAATGTTGAGGAGTTGTCTGACGAGCGCGACCGTCGTATCAAGGTTGAATAAATCTTGAGGAATACCATTAATACTCTCGTACTCGCTCAGCCTCAACTTAAGTTTGGTGATGATGTGTTAGATCTATTGTTGAAATCAGAGATGACACAGGGACTTGTCGAAAGCATGACAGAGCTCTTTTTAGGCGTATCCGAGTTGAGCCTTCTGAATATGGCCTTATAGGTGCTGGTGATTCTGATGTAGAGCTTCCTGGAGATGAAAAACAACTTCCACATGAAGTTTTATGATGCTTGTCAACGAGCAACTTGACCCCAAGGTAGAGAAGAAGGATGACACTGAAGACGAAGATACAAATAATGATGATTCCAGAGATGATTCCGAAGGACCTTCCGAGGATAACACCGAGAATAATTTTGAGGATGACCCCAAGGATGAGTCTAAGGATACTACAGCGGATGATCCAGAAGTGAATACTGGAAATGAGTCAAAAGATACTGCCAAAGGTGATCCCCAAGGGGAACCTAGAGATGCTGTCGAGGGGAGTGGAAGTGATGATATAAAGAATTACGTCGAATCCGGTGTAGAGGAGGTTGATAGGGATTTAAAGGGGAAGGGCACTTTGTTTGAAGAATCCTTATTAGAGTATAGTGAGGAAGAGAAGGAGGAGAGGGAAAGGGTACCTCATGATAGAAAAATTGAAGGGCAACGTGTAAAAACTAGCGACGAGCGCTTGAAAGAGAGAAAAAGGTCATCTCTTATGATGGATCAGGTTCACGCAGCCCCTTCTCGAGATATCTTCTTATTTACTTTTGCCTGAGGCTTGCTTTGAATCTTTGTCTTGATTTTTGTATTGCGAACCTTCCTGCAATGAAAGCCTTTTGTGCTTTGTATGCTTTCGTGCTTTGTATGTATTTTTTTAGTAACTCGTGATCAGGCACGCAGTTTTCTTTTTGCAAATTCTAGGCCCCTAAAGTTTCTTAGAGTGCAACTCTAAGGCTTACTTCAATCTGGGAGACAGTAAAACCAAGCTAGTGGGGGTTGCAGATCACCCTTCTCATAGGCCTTTCACAACTTGCCATGCCTCAAGCTGGCGTTCGCTATCAAAGTCGTAAGTACCTGGTTGGCCTGAGTACATATGAGGCTTATGGTAGGCATCGAAGATATCAAGTATCCTCCGAGGAGGCTTGAGTTAGTTATCTTGGATACTTGTTTTGCCTATGTAGATAAGGAGGCTTATGGTAGGTAACTATTGTTGACATCGATAATAAAATAGCACTATGGAGTGTCGGTCAAAGCTGGAGCTTAGACATGGTACTGTATTCCTATCGTGGCCTGGAGTTCGATCCTTCCATTCTCGTTTGCCCCTCCTCGAGGTTGTATTTGATTTGTTTGGAGGAGGTCCCTTAGCTGCGTAACTCACTTTTCATTCCCGTGAATGTAAGCTAATTAGCTGCCTCGGGGTTCCATCCACCCTAAGAGTAGATGTTAATCCCATTTATTGTCCCCACGATGCCTCTTCAGGGAGGTTTTACTGATCGCATGGTAGTGGGTCCAAGTGCCTCTTAGCTCATGTAGCCTTGATGCAAAGTACCCACCAGTAACTGGGTGTCTTGTGGGTAGAGGAATGTGCCGTGTACATCGACATCATCTTGGTGCCTATCGCGTCTTATTTCTAAACCTTCCCTTTGTTGTATTTCAATTTCATTGCAGATGCGTGCCTTTGATGGGCCTCCCATTATCTTTGTTATCCCATTAGGAGTTGGAAATCAAATTCTTCGATGAAGCGTCGATGCCACTCTCATTAATCCATGTAACCATGGCCTTCCCACGATAGTTGTGTAAGGAGAATCGATGTCCACCATGCAAAATGACTTTGAGGAACTTGAGTTTTCCTACATATACTGTTAAAGATAGTTCTCCCCTAGGCACTGAGGGCTTGCCGTTGAATCCAAAAATATTGTAAGTTGAGGGAACTAGTGTTGCTTGCTCCTTAAACATCTGGTCGTGAGTTTTTCCGAAGAGTATATCAACAGAGCTTCCCGGATCCACCAACACTCTTGGCATTGCGATATTTTCGATTTTCAGGGTTATTACCAGGGGGTCGTTATGTGCCCTTCCTCCATCTGGTATGTCCTCAGCAGAAAAGAAAACTGGCTTTTTCTGCCATTCTTCGAGTGACTTCCTTGTGGCTATGTTCATTACCTCTTTGCCTTCGAAATCTCTTTTGTGAATCTTGTCTGTGATGCTACTGCGAAAACTGTACTCGTTGATCTCACAGTGTAATATTGAATTGCAATCATTGAATTTTGGGATATTCCTATCTATTGTAATTACGTACGCCTCATGCTTTTTTGTCTCTTGTGGTTGTGGGTGTTGTACAGGTGGATTTGGTAAGTCGAGGAGGTGATCGAATTTTCCCCTTGATATAAAGTGGTGCACCTGATCTTGCGTCGTGATGCATTGCTCGGTAGGATGACCATAAAATTGGTGAAATTGGCAATAGTCCTTCGAATTTCTTGTATGTGCAGGCTGGTTTCCTCTGCTCCTCGGGTAGCGAATCTCGTTTGCAGACTCGGATGCTTCGATAATTCTAAAAGAGACTTCGAGAAGTACACTCAACTTTGGGAGTTTCGTGTCTTGGAAGGGAGGGAAACCTGACCTTGGTACTCCAAATTTCCTATTCTGATATCCTCCTTCGTTCATACGTCGAGAATCATTACCTCTGTTATCACCATAACCCCCATTGTTGTATGTTTTTACCTGGAAAAACAATGCACCGTCTCTGGGTACTTTCGTAGTGTTCGAGATCAAAGTCGAACAAGACGAGCCTAAACCAATTCAATGGCCGTTCACGTCTTGCTTCGGTCACAGATAGAGGTTGATCTAGGGAGGGAAACAGCGAAGAAACTTGAGATCAGGTTGAGGATGTGTTTTGGGTTTAAGAGTTCAAGATTTCCGTCGTGAAGGTGACTGGAAATCTCCAAGGCTCGAAGTGTGTTGGTTGCTCAGGTGTGTTTACTCTGAGGCTTTGGTTCATTCAGGTGTTCTGAATGTCTGGTTGTTTCTGGATGATTTT
>JAJJMA010243235.1:0-20245 GCA_023529015.1 Papaver nudicaule
ACATCGCTGATAATTCTTTGCTCAAATAATTTTATAATGAACTATATCATTTGATTATAATGCTCTTTAGCACGTTTTGCATGTGATATGGTAGCGTGCTAAGTTGTGTCGTGGTGAAATTTTTAAATAATCTAAAGTAGATGGAAATTGTAGTATGTGACTTAGAATGTGAAATAAACTAAGAAATTCTAATTTATCGTGACAAATGTTATTAGTATCTCTATTGAGTTTTTCTAATGTGCAAAAGACGCGTCCGCTAAACATAGTTTAGATTGGAATGTTGTATAACAATGTGCTAAGCCACAGTGACCGGCGACATAAAAAATTCTTACTTTGAAATCTGATTCATATTTGAGAAAGACGAAATTTAAATGGTAGGAAATGCTTATCATTTTGTTTGAGTCGGCGGAAGAAGTATTCCAGTGCTTGGAGCCAAAGTTCAGCGATTTCCGAGTTCCCGCTCACATTTCGCCGTATAATTTATTAAGTACCTGGGATTTTCAATAGTAAGTCAGAAATTTAGAATATTAAAGGACAAACTTTGGCGAATTATAGCTTTAGACGATGAGCTAGATATATTGAGCCGCTGTGAACAATGTACCAAGATTGTATAGAACTGACTTTAGCATCTGCAACCTTTTTATAGACATGTTATTATCATGTTACAACTTTTCATAGGGATCTAACCAAGTGAGGGAATCTGTGACTATAGAAATATGGCACATTTAAACTATTCATCATAGAGTTAGCGCAAAGATGAAACCTTGCTGCCATTTTAAGGATGGGTGTGTACGTAAACCCAATATTGAATCCCTAGTGTATCCTTTTATCAAATGTGTTCCCGGGTGACCGATTTTTACCAAGCCCCTAGCATGTTCAAAGAGCTTAGAAGCTCAGATCTAGCATGGTAAGTATATTAAAACAACAAGATTGAGTTTATCAAAATAATGAGAGTTAAGAAGTTCCCCTGTGTTTCTGATTAGTAGTCGGCGAGAAGGGTAGCCCATGGCGACCGATTTTGAATGGCAACATTAATTCTTTCACAGCAGGCTGGCTTGGTTTCAGCAAGGTGGGTCAGCGACATTTGAGATGACAATTCGGCGAAGTGGGTGCAACATTCTTGGTTGGTAGCATGGCAAGTTACTGGTGTTTAGTGAGTATCCTGGGCGTATATAACGAATTGGTGATGCTGAAATGACTGTATGCTACCTTGCCACGGTTACTTGCATCCATGATTACTGCGACTCGGCGACAGTCACCCTTAGAACAATATAACTTTGTTGAGTTTTCTGGCATGGAGGTTGTTCTTTTCTTTTGCAGCAATGGGGAAGAACTACTGTTACGGTGAAGAACTATTGCTACTGATCATTCAGCGACATTGGATTGGCTACAGATCAGCAAGATAAAAATGAGCATATGCCGAGAATGAAGTGGATGGGTTTCGATTCATTTTCACTGCAACAATCACTACGCCACAGGGACCGGTTTACAACGGATATAGACGTTGCGCCGAATTAAAGCAACGTCTATTAGCGTTGCGAAAACGGCGTTACAAATTTTTGGTAACGTCTAATAACGTTGCTTTAATTATTTAAAGCAACGGAAGTTACGTTGCTTCTTCCGTTGCTCTTTTTTATTTAAAGCAACGTTAGTAACGTTGCTCTTTTTATTTAAAGCAACGTTTTTTATAAATGAAGCAACGCAAGTGACGTCACCACACGTCACCACTCCCGTTGCACTTTTTGTTATAAGCAACGTAAGTGACGTCACCACACGTCACCACTTCAGTTGCCCTTTTATTTAGAGCAACGTTTTAGATAAATGAAGCAACGCCTATAAACGTTGCAGATTTTTTAATTAAAATTAAAAAAAATAAAATTACAAAATAAATAAATTCTGTATTTAAATTAAAAAAATGTATTACAAATCTATACAAATACAAATACAAAAATCTATACAAAAATGTACAAGTGAATACCTAATAGGCTAATCCAGTAAAACTCCTGTTATATAGTGACATGAATACCTGAACTGAGTGTAATGACCCATTCGTGGATGGTGACAAGGGAACCTTCTCCGTGTTGTCTTCAAACTCTTTTATCAAATACAAAGGAGTATGAGTGTACGAGTAGAAAATCTGCATAGGTACTCAAGGTACCACATCCATCAGATCTACTCATACATACAGTATTTTGTGGTGATTCAGTGGTGCGAAGACCTCAAGAACAGCACCGAAGGTGCTTTGAACAGTAATTAAAGACCATATAAACAGTAAAGACAAGATATAAGAAAACCCTTATGTATTTCAATGCTGAGATTACATGAATAAAACCTTAAGGAACCAGAGGAGATTACAAACCTCATCTCTCTCTTGCTACTTAGGCTCAACCCAAAGAGAATCCAACCCTTACAACGTTTTCCAAGCTCGCCTTATATAGGCCGAGCTTGGGTGGTTTACAGCTAATAAAGACAAAAGACTCCATCGTGGTGGTGTCAGTCCCTGTCGAGTAAGGCGGTTTACGCTCCGAGGCTGAGTCCGGGATTTCGGTCCATTGACATAGTCCGAATCTTTTCCCTCCGAGTCTTTATTTCGCCCGCGTGCAACGGCTTCTATCTTTAGGCTGGTCCGAGGTCTCGTAATCCATCCTCTCGGCATGGCTAGACTTCCCGGATGCGAGACATGTGTTCCGAGGGGTTTTACCCCCTACAGTTTGCCTCTTTCCTTTCCTTGTATCGAAGATGCGAGGAGAGGAAATTCCCTTTCCTGCCACCTCCTTGTCGAGTATCCCTACCGCCTGCCACGTGTGTATTTTCCTTTATGACACGTTCTCCTAGACTCGCGGCTTTTCACCTTCTGACCGGTAGAGCCGGTTTCTTCTCACTATTTAAGTTTCGCTTCTCCCTCTAAAAAAACTTTAGACCTTTCGTTTCCATCTTCCTTGGCGCCGGCGGCCTTTTTCCCGTGAATCTTCCTTCACTTGTATCTTCATATCAAACGATCCTCCCGTTCTTTTCTTCTCGACCCATTGTTTTAATCGACCCTTTCTTTTATAAAGTTGATTTCTTTAGGGTTTTTCCTTCTTTCTTCCCTTTATTTCCAGTTGCCTCTGCTATTTCCGTCGCCGGCGGTGTTGCTTTTTCCCTGTTTACATCTTTTTCCATGTCGTCTATCCCTACGATTGAGGCTCTTTCTTTGAGGCTAAATGGCTTATTTCCCGATGGTAGGGGCTTTCGAATCGAGTCCATAGATTCTCCCAGGTTAACTCCGGAGTTAGTCAGAACGTATCAGTGCAGCGAAGATGTTCTTGTAGTGACGATTCACCAGATAACTGCTGGGTTGCTTCCTCCTCTCTATCGATCTGATAACCCTTTGTTTCTTGAAATTCTTTGTTCTCTTCCTCAACCTCGAGGCGTGATGCAACTTACTTGCAGCGCGATCTACCTTATTAATCAATGGGTTCTTCAGTCTGAAAATAACTCTCCTGCTGAGTCCACAGCGAAGTATTATTATACCGCTGAGAACTTTTTTAAACACTACGAGCCCTTTCTGACCGTAGATAATGAGTTGGCTCCTTGGGGGGTTAGCTTTCGGATGGTGAATGATAGCCGAAACATTCTTCCCGAAGCTCTAGATTACTCACTGGATGAGGATTAGTCTTCGGAGCCTATACTCCTTCGAGGTCCAATACTCCGAGGTTGGAAAGACTATGGTCGATTCATTGTTCGGACCGAGTTCGAGGCAGGCCACGAGTTTGAGACTCGACATCTGTTTTCTATTTGCTTTCCTGACGAGGATAGAAGGTTATTTCGTTCGTTTTTGGGCAAGGGCAAGGACGTCGTCGTCGAGTCTTCGGGTACCCTGAAGCGTCCTCGGCCTGATGAGGGGACTATGCAGCAGGTAACAAATACTCTTTCTTCGTTCTTTCCGAAGTATTCATACTTGCCTCTGTTTGTTTCCTGAGGAAGACGGATCCTTATCTGCAGGGACAGCCTTTAGGTGCCCTGAATCGTGGCCATGGTTTGATGAAGTTGAGCTATGGGGAGAATCCCAAAGTTTCTCGGCCGCTGAAGAAGGCTACTTTGCAAGCAATTCTGAAAGGGGTTCAAACTAACCTTCGCCAGACTATCAAGGTTTCGTCTAAAGAGACTCCAAGTGCTGACAAAGAAATTCCAGCATCAGCAACAACTGAGATGGTAATCGAAGGGGTGACTGCGGCAAGCCCTCGGACTACCCAGTCCTTAGTTGTCAGTGGTGCCTCTGCCTCGGCCATGGTGTCTGCAACCTCGAGTGCTGGTGCTGCCTCGGAATTTACTCTTTCAACTTCTTCTGCGCCGAAGGCTACGTTAAATGCCTTTACCTCGGCGATAACAACCTCCACAAATGTTTTTGGTGAGCCCTCGATTTTCTACTCAGACGAGATTATTACACCAGTGGATCTCCTTTGTCCCCAGGAGGATGGTTCGTATGTTAAGATGGATTCCTCCAAACAGCTTGTCTCCAGTTTTCCACAAAGTTCGATGTTTCCACCTCCTCCTAGTTATGCTTGCAGATATAGGCAATCTTATACTGCCGAAAGGTTTAAAGATGTTTTGTATGAAAATTATTGTCCTGGCGAATTTACTACCGAGGTTTCAACTCGCTTTGAAGCTCACGCCTCGGATCCCTTAGGGCAGCCTTTAGATCGAGATTTATGCAAAAAGCTTGGCGATCTCTTCGGAGGTGATTGTCCTCGAGCCGAGTATGATTGTCGCCATCCTCCCTTGTCCTACGAGGAGAATTTGGCCCTGGTTCAGGCGGTGAGTTGCGTTTGTTGTTGTTCATGCTGATGCTGCTGAAGCGTTTTGTTAATCTATTTTTGCCATCTTTTGCTAGGGCGATTATCATGCCACTGGCCTTCTAGCTTCCAACTTTGATCAAGCTGGTGAAAACGAGTATTATGAACGAGAGTTTTATCGGATGCAGGAGGAGCTTGCTCAAGAGAAGGTTCGCAGCGCTGAAGCGAAAAGACAATCTATATGTAAGTCCCTTATTTTCTCATTTACTTTGTGGGAGCGTCTGTTTTCTGCAGCCTCGCCTAAAACAGGTTTGCTACTTGCTTTTGAAAAGGCGAGCTGGAGAAGCTAGAGAAAAAACTTCAAGAGAGCCAATTGACTATTGATCGGCTTCGAAATACCCGACCATCGCCTCAAGTTGCTTCAAGTAACGAAGGCTATCTTGATGACCGCGTAATGCTATTGGAAGAGACGGATAAAGCTTTGGAAGATGTAAATTATTATAGGCTGAAAAGGCAGGAGGCCGAAAGGACTTATGTAAATGAGAGGAGGAGGGGGGATCAAGCCGAGCGCCTTTTTGAGGAAATGAGAAATAGAAACGCGTTGCTGTCCCGAGAAAATCATTTTTTCCAAATGGATGTGACTCGGTTGCAACAAGAGCGAGATGCAGCTCGTTTGGAGAGGTCGATCAGTGCCTCGGGCAGGGTTTTAATTGATAGGTTAGAGGAGAGGGTCCGAGAGTTGAAGGTGCAACTGTCTACACTGCAGAATGTGAATAAGGAGCTAGTTACTGCGAATGATGTTCTAAATAGGAGTTGTATCGATAAATGCCGAGAGCTTGCTTCGGCAAACAAGACGAACGTTCAGACTGCTGCCCTTGTTAAAGAATATCGAATAGAATTAGCCAAAAGTGGGGTCATTACTTCTGAGGATATCCGAAAGAATGCCTCGGTGCCTCGCTTTACTAATCAGCACCAGGTTGCTGAATATATGGTTTTCAAAGAGAGTAGGGAGCTAACCCAAAGTTGCTTTTCTGCTTACTTCGTGGCCCTAGCTAAATCGTTGTGTTGTTATTCTTATGTTTGTTGTTTTCGCTTTCAGGCATCGAAGCTAATTTGAAGAAGCAGGTTATCGACGCCGAGGTAGCGAGGAACGAAGCCACGAGTCAGCTGGTGACTGAATCCGAGCTGAAGTTGGAAGCTGAGAGGAAGGTTAAGCATTTGACTGGAGAATTATCCGAAGAACGCCAGCACCGCTCTGCTGAGTCTGCCAGATTTGCTCGAGAGCTTGAGCTGGAACGCAGGCGTCGTGCCGAAGAAATGACAAATCTCGCTAGACTATTATCCGAGGAGAAGGAACTTCGTCTTAAACATCAGGCACGTGTGAGGGACCTGGTGGTCGGTTTTGGCCTCGTGCGTCATGAGTTGAGACATGGTCAGGCCGTAGAAGAACTTCTTTCTCAGTCTGCTATTGCCAATGCCTTTGCTACAAGCAGGGCCTGCCGAAAGCATGGTCGTTTTCTTTTTAGAACCATTGGTGTTGAACCTCCTACTTATGGTGTTGTTGGTGCGCATGACTCGGACGTTGCGTCTCCTATTGATGAGTATCTGCTTCCTCAGGAAGTTTATGTAGCCTTGGCTAGAAATGAGCTTCGAAGGAGGGGCCTCTTGGAGAATTTTTTAAGGATAGCCAATGGTGGTGATGGCGATGATGCTGCTCGAGGTGGTGATTCAGGGAATCTTAGTAATGCCACCGAAGGTACCCATGATGGCCCAAGCGAATCCGTTCATTGCTCCGAGGACGGTCCCCGTGATGATGCCGATTGTTCAAAGGATAATTCACGCCCTTAGCTTGTGCATTTGTGTTTTTCCTTTGTAGTTGTGTCTGCGCCATTTTGCTTTATACGTGCGTTTTTTGCTAGCACACTTCATGTCCTGTATTTGTACACATATATATAAAGAATTTGTTTTGTTTAAATGTTATGCCCCTCCTCGGGACTGTTTGTTGTTTTGAGGAGGTCCCTTGGCCGAGTAATTTGCTTGCAAATGCAATCGAATCAACTGCCTCAGGGTTCCATCTTCCTCTATAGGTAGATGTTAATCCCATTTATCGTCCCCTCGGCGCCCGAGGACGTGCAGTCCTCGTGGCCGTTTGGTAGTGAGTACGAATGTATCGTCGGCTTATGTAGCCTTGATTCAAAGTGCCCACCGCTATCGGGGTGTCTTGTGGGTAGAGGACCGTGCCATATAACTCGTAGGGCCCTTACGATTTATATGGTCATCGGCTCTGTGCCTGCTATTCGAGGACTTTTTTATTGTTTGGCGTTTTATGCCTTTGGCGTTACAGCTTGTTTGGCGTTTTATGCCTTTGGCGTTACAGCCTGTTTGGCGTTTTATGCCTTTGGCGTTACAGCCTGTTTGGCGTTTTATGCCTTTGGCGTTACAGCCTTTGCGATGGTATTGGCAGTATTTGGAGTTTGACTTCGGTGTGAGCTGCATCAATGAGTGTTATTTTCATATTATTAAATTTCTTCGGATGTTGCTTACAAACGGAGTTACTTTCTTAAGCCACGTGTTTCAAGTGTCTCCCCTCCACTGGGGTTTTCAATCTTTGTCCTTCAAGATTAATCAAATTGTAAGTATCATTAGCGAGCTGTCTCTCAATGACAAACGGACCGACCCAGAAAGGTTCCTGCTGGACGTTGTTGCTTTTGCTGGACTCGCCTGATTGTTCATTCGGAGTCTGGAGGTTGTGTGCTGCTACAAGGAAGTGTTCTCTGTTTTCCGAATGCTGTTTCTCTTTGCTTCTTAGCATCCCAGCTTCAGTGTCAGCTATGAACTTTGCTATATTTTCGTCCGATATCTTCGGACTCTTGACTTGTTCCGAGCATTCCTTACTTGCTTCTCTTGCTTGTATGTCAATTGCATGGCATGCCCGAGCCTCGGTGGGATCACCTCGGATTTCAGCAATCCCTGTTGGCGTTGGGAACCGAATTTTCTGGTGCAAAGTGGATGCAACACCCATGATGCTATGCATCCATGGTCTACCCACGATGGCATTGTAAGGGGAGTCAATGTCCACCACGCAGAATAGAGTTGGATGCTTCTCGCTACCAGCATGAACTGTGATCATTAGCTCTCCTCGAGGCGTCGACGGCTTTCCATTAAAACCAAATATGTTGTAAACCGAAGGCACTAAAGCAGCTTTCTTGCCCTTCATTTTGTCAAATGTTTGTCCAAATAATATGTCCACAGAACTCCCCGGGTCCACCAATACTTTAGTCATGGCTATCTTCCCCATTTGAAGGGTAATAACCAAAGGGTCATTATGCATCCTGCCCTCATTGGGAATGTCTGCCGCTGAAAAGAAGACTGGCTGCTTATGCCATTCCTCCAAGCGAGTCCTCGTGACCACACTAAATATCTCTTGTCCATCCAAGTCCCTTTTGTGGATTCGTCCAGTCTGGATTCCTTCTAGTCCCTTCGTATGAACTATAGAGTTGCAGGCTCCGAACCTTGGAATATCTCTGTCGATGGTAATTACATATGCTTCGTGTTTTTGTTCTTCCTTGGGTAGTGGTTGATTAGGGGGTGGTTGTGGCAGCTCTAGTAAGTGCTTGAACTGATCCCTGGCGATAAAGAAGTAAATTTGATCCTGGGTCGTGACACAGTCCTCAGTGGTGTGCCCAAAGAACTTGTGGAATTGACAGAAGTTTCTCGAATTCTTGGTGTGTTTCGGTTGATTCCCCCTACTGCGAGGATAGAAAAAAGGAAAGAGAGAGGTCGAGAGTGAAATAGAAGAAAAGAAAACCTAGGTTTCTGTTTTCGTTAGTTTCTGATAAGGTAAAACCAAATATAAATCCGGAAAATCTAATTTCCGGTAAAAATACATTTTTGCCCTTCATGCGCGCAACGTTAGTCAACGTTGCTCTAACGTTGCTTAATTAATATATATTAATTCCTATTTGGAGCAACGTTAAAAAAAATTGCGCAACGTTACTAGACGTTGCCACGTGCGCAACGGGTATTAACGTTGCAGATGTAAAAAAAAAAAAACGTTGGGAATCAGGCCCTGTGGCGTAGTGAATCAATCAACTAAGTTAATGAAAGCTTGTACATCTATCCATTTTATGAAGGCTTGCATCTTTATTGTATGTGAGAACTTGCAAGAAGTAATTTACAACAATGACAAAAGGTTGATAGAAATCAAAGTACAAAGTTGCAGCTTAGCTATTCTGAAGTGATTAGTCTTTGCTAGAAGGAATAACTTTACCCCAACAGGTCAACCTAATTTATTGTGAGCTAAGCTACCTTGAACTTGGCAATTCCTACCAGCAAGATACTATTCCTTTATGTTCTCTAATATTCCTGTAAATTGTTATTGCAAATTAATAGCTGCGTGAATATTCACATTGCACAGTAATAGGCCGATGACAACATCCTAGTTCGATCAAGTTAAAATCGTTGACACCTTGATTTAGGTTAAGTTCACAGATTTAGATTAAATTCTCTAGATGCTTATGATTTACCAAATGCTCCAAACTATATGAGTGAGCTACTTGAATCTTAATTAGCGGCTCAACAACTACTGACGCTCAAGATACAAACCCAAAAAATAAAATAAAAGACAAGAGGTCAGAAGTTTTTCCCTTTTAATGGTTAGTTTGCCGTTTACGAGATTGAACTGGTCAGTGTGCCCTTTTATCAAACAACTTGTAGGCTTTACTGATGTGTGCAAAAAACCAACTGCTGTCAGATTCTTCTAGCTCCCATTAAATCTCCTTTCCATTAACTTCATTCCCCGCTGATACTATTCCATCGCTGAAATAAAACTTTTGCTTTGAATGTTCCACCGCCGAAACAAGTACAAAAGATAAACGAGCACGAGAGAATTTTCACAGAATGTGTACGGAGCTCTGTGAGACAACTTAAGCAAGGAATTTATATTGAACGCCGCTCTGTGAATTGACTGGATCTCCAAAAAACCCATTTAAACCCCATCAATTCTTTAGGTCCTAATTCAATGTAGGCGGTCTACAGATCTCCAAAAACATCACTTCAATCTTCATTCTTCCTCCAGTTGCACCTCCACCAGACCTTTACAATTTCACACATCATCCGTTGGAACCTGAAATAAAATCGCAGCACAAAACCATAGTACGACAGCTTAGTTTCTTCACTGCCTTTTCCATATAAACTCGACCACACTCAGCCATTTCTCCGAGATTTCTATCTATTCTTCTGCCAAACTTGAACTGAACCATCACCATACTCAGAACTCTACCTGAACACCATCAGTTCACAGCAAACCCCTTTGTAGTCTCACACAGCAACACCATAAAACCATGATAAACATCACATAACAACCACGACCAGAACCTAACTCCCATACACCACATATCTGAGCTCTATCTTCCTGGCATCTAATTCAGCTAACTGTACTGCAACGATACCACCAGCAGCACTTCTCAAAACGGACATAATTGCCAGTTTTCCCCACAACCATGCCTGATACTAGACTAAAATCACCTTCCTGCTACCATCTTTTAACAACTCACAGCAACGACAATAACGCAGTCGCAATAACCAGCCGCACAGCAACATTGTTTTCGCCTCAATCCATTGATACCCATTCGAATACCATCAGAAAGAGAACCTCAAATCAGCCTTCTACTGACCCTAATTCACTTGCCATTCAACAATCTCAACAACAACCAACCACAAACCAACTCTGCCAGAAATCTAAACCTCAAGAATGCCACAATTTCGACATATTCACCTGTTCTTCCATCGACCAGACTTCTATGTATCAAAAACCCTTTATGATTCAATCATTTTGAACCCAGAAAACCATGGCAGGCAGCACAAAAAAAACCCAAATTCCGCCACCAGTCATCTCCTAAACCACCAACAAAACCCCTGCATCTGAACCACAACACAATTCCCTGCTTAGAACCCCATCGTATCTCACCATCTCCTGCTCAATCTCCGTCTACACAGCTCCAACTGAACCATTCTTCTTGCCTCTCCTGTAGTTCACAATCGCCTTCACAAAGCCTCAGAAACCCTCATGAAACTCGCAGCACTAGTAGCAGTAGGAGTTCACTTTTGTGTTTATGCAGAAATCTCGAAATCATAACGGAATTGCAATGTTTTTTAAGAAAGCTTGGATGGGTTTTGAGAAAACCTCCTTTGTTACAGATCAAAAACCAAAATACATTTTGAAGCAATTTTTGAAATAAAAATTAGATTTTTATGGAAGAAGAAAGGTTTTTCTCAAAACTTTTGTTGTTAGACTTTCGGATCTAGATACTAAGAAGAAGATAAAGGAAATAAAGAGATGGATTTGTATCCATGAAACTCATCTGGATGGGTAATCATCTGATTTTATTTCCGTCGGAAATTTCTTGCCATTTTTTCTTCTCACTCGATTTGTCTGTCTCACAAACCCAAGCTTTTCTCATCTGAAATTTTGATGCTTTTGACCAAAATGCTCCTGACTGTAATAAATCCTACTGAATCCGATGGATTTGATGAGATTTGTTGTCGAAATTGTTGTTTTTTCACTCTTGAGTCAAACCTCTTCTAGCGCCAAAATGTAATTGGTAAAATCCCCATGGAGAGATTTTACCAATACACCCAATCTAACATACATATGATACATATAAACACAAGGATTTATTAGTGATTTGTGGTGATATTATTACATGGATTTCCATGAGAACTTGAAGTGTTCTTCATGTTCTTGAGTAGAGAAGAGTAATAGAGAAGGAGATGGGGTTAGAGAGAGAAAGTAGTAGAGACCATCCCTTTATTTTAGGGTTACATAGCTTTTTATATGAGACTTATTTAACGAATTTACTAAACTACCCTTGATGGGAATCCTATGCTAGAATTCCTCTATGGTGTATCTTCTCCTAGGGAAAGCTAAGCTACAACTACCTTAGTTTGGCGCCACCTGGCGAATGCACTTCAACACTCAATACTTATTTGTCCTTTACCGCCGGCAAGCATGGTTGGCGACCAGAGTTTATATTCCTCTAACTTCAGCGGACTAGCCTTCTACTGGATAAGGATTGCTGACGCGGATCCCACTGAGTCAACGAGTCAACTCTGACAACCTGACCGCTCTGATCTTCCCATAAATGTCCAACTACTTCTCAGCTTCCTGTCGGCGACGTATCCTCTATATGCTGATCACAGTTCACTCTTCCATTCTTCTGACGATATTCGCTGATGTAGCTTCAGCGGCATTTGTAGATGTAGCCTCAGCGGCATTGTACGCCAATCTCTCACACCTAGTAATTCGGTGTTGCCTTTCGTTGATGATTCTGTACTTCTCAAAGATAGTCTTCTTACGTAGCTGCACCTCTAGGATGCTTTTTATTTGTAGAAAGCATTTTCTACACTCACAAAATATCTTATCCCTATTGTAAAAATAAATTCGTACCTTGTCTCGAGTTATTCCAGGATGCCAGAAATTGATGCGAAATTACTCCTGTGACCTCCTCGCCAAAAACAACCATCAACATTAAGTCCCCTGCGCAGCATGGAACCGTGAGTGTTCCAGGGTGAGCATAAGTTGATGGAGCAGCCGCATCCATATAGAAGCCTTTATCCACGAACATGGAGTCCAAACGGGGCCTAAAGATCAACCCCACTCAAGCAATGCCCAGAGAATCCCAATCAGGTCAGGATTCTCCCAAAACATGCCGGATACATGCACGCGTTCCCCCACGACTTTTTTTTTTTTTGAAACTTGCCTTTCCCCTCTTGAGTTTGCTCTTCCTCTCCCATAAACACAGTATTCCGTAGACTGGAAGATCAAGATGACTGACAATGAATCCCATAGTTCTTCTCGTGCCGGTGATGAAGTTACATCCACCACAGCTGTAAGAGAGATCCCTCACATCAACGATGAATTGGAAGCTCGTTTGGCGAGTTTAGCTCGAGTTGCAATTTCCCAGGATCAAGCTAAAATTCTCCCAAGTAATCTTAATGCTCCAATGGTTATTATCCCATCACGGGTAGCTCGCTTTTGCCTGCAGAGAGGTGACTTTAGCGCTTCCAGTATCGTTTTTCGTTCTCCGCAGAAGCAAATTAACTCATGGTCTATGTATCTTCAGAATACACTTGATATCCCAGGTATTAAGGAAATCTTTAAGAATGCCGGAATCTTTCATCCTGTAAAGAGTTCGGATAATTCCTTCGTAATTAGAGATAAACGTGCTTTAGTTGCTTTTCTGACCCGTTGGTGTAGTGGTACAAACTCCTTCATACTCGCATGGGGAGAGCTTGTAATTCCATTGGAAGATGTCGCAGCACTATTGCGACTCCCAATTAATGGAGAACTCAGAATTATCTTGAATGCAGCTGAAAAAGAGGTGCAGTCTCGGCTAATCATCCTTGCTGAAACTCTGAACAAGCACGACAATGCGTATGCTTTGTGGATGATGCACTGGACAAAACCCAGTAATGACGATGCTTCAGTGTTGTCCATTGCTGCATTTCTCTTACTCTGGTTATCAAAGGACGTCTTTGAAGATCTTCATGATTACAAGAAGTTGAAGCTTACGCTTATTCCATACGCCATAGCATTGGCTCAAGGTATTCCTGTTCCTATTGGCTCTTTATTCCTTGGTACTTTGTATACCCATCTTTCTACTTTATCAGCAAATATGAAACTTTCGAATGGTACTGCAAAGATTGAGACATTTGTACCAACGAACTTCGTACAAGCTTGGATGTATGAGCATTATCCCGGCTATGCCCCAAATTTGTCTTCCAAAGACAAATCTTTGTCAGACCAGGCTCGAATTGTTTGCTGGATGAACAAACCTATCTCAAAGGATTTTCTGGTATTTATGGACGACGAGACAGCAGTGGTTTTTCGTCCATGGACCTTAATTCCCGAAGGTGTAGCTCAACTTCGCTCATTTTGTGACGCTCCAAATAATGTTCCAGCAAAGGTTCTTTCTGTAGAGGGATTCCTTACTGATGCGGAGCAGGTTTTCATGATAAGCTGTTGTAGTGGCTACGTCCTTGGTATTAGTGAATCAGGAGGATACATTACCAGAGCATATAATGTTGACCGGGGAGCTCGCCAGATGGGTTTTGATCAGGATGTTCCCTTGCAGCGAGGCGCTCCTCCGAAAAATATGAAAGAATTTCATACCAGATTGCTCAGTCCCGTATCATTCCTCTCGTGAGCAAGAGTGCCATCAATCACTGAAGCAGGCAGGCGATTTTGGGATGACCAGATAAAATTATATAGAGATTTCATGGCCTCCCCAAAAGAAGTACGGGTAGTTCCCTCCAAAGAAGACTTGGAACCGCTCCCCTTGCTTAAATATTGCACTCTTAAGCGTAAAATAGGAGACATGAATGATTTGGTAATTACCTCGAACTTTTGAATGCTTGTATAAGCTTTATTTATGATGATTTTGACGCTTTATCACCATATCTTGTGCAGCAACGTTCATCGCCTAGCTCGAAGCTTACCAGTTCCGCAACACAAATGTCTTTATCTTTCGGTAGTCATCTTTCGGGAGAATCATCACTTTTCCAAGGGAAGAACAGCTCCATGATGAACCTCTTAAACGATAAAGAAGTCCCCAATCTTAATACACAAGATTGGGCGAAGGTAAGACTTCATTCCATTGCTTATATCTTTACTTTTAGTGTGAAAGTAAAAATCCCGTCAGATTTTCCTGTTTTGAGTCACGTTACGAGAATGAACGTAGAATCTTCATCCGATGGCGGATTTCGATGATTGACCCCAATTTAGAAAAAGGACTTCAGTAGCTTTCACCTCGAAATATAAAATCTGAATTTCATGCATTTTTTCTCGTTATTTGATGTGTCACAAAGTGACGCCACGTTCAGGAATGTTGCAGTCTGTACGTTGTTCAGTAGAAAAATCATTCCGGCAAGTAGATTGCTCCAAAAATTAATCCCTTTTAGCACGTGATAGGAAACATCCATACGAACAACTCTCGTGAAGGAAGTTTCTTCATATCTCTTACGGATTTGTACAGTTTTTGAGTTTTTCACCGTACTTCGTAAGAATTCAGACGTCAGAAAATTACTTCTTCAAATAACGTCGTGAATCCTTTGATATATCTTCTTTCAATGACTTTTCTTCTTTATTTGATGTAGGATGGACCTGCTACAGGAGTCGAGGGGTTTTCATTTGTTCCCTTAGAACGAAACCCGATGCTTGATGAATCAATTCCGAGCACGCCGCACAAATCCACTGACATGATTACTGAACCGAATAAAAGTGGAGACTCCACAGGGCCTAAATCCTCTGTGACACAGGTTACCTTTTGTTAACTCCTTTAATCCGAAAATAAAATATTTAGCATTTTATTCTCATCTTGTTTGCTCTTGCAGCCTTCTGATGATAAAAAAGAAACGAATGACAACTACTTCTTCGGTAAAAAGATCAGTGAGGGTCAAAACCTTAATAAGGATTTTGACAATGTTGCTGACGAAAATCTTCCCAATGCTGAGGTAAATTTGATAACCTTCTCATGCTAAGCCTTCCTCATATAGCTTGAAACATATTACTCCCTCCGTTTCATTATTTTAGGCCGCTTTGACTTTGTCAAAAATTTAAGAAGACCAAGAGATTTCCTAGACTATCCCTACTATGTTACCAAAATTAAAAAACCAAAAATTATATGGAGAGAATAAATAAAATTGGTAACAACATTTAATAGGAAAGAAAAGCGATGAAAATAACAATGTTTATGGAGTAGAGTTTTTATAAGGAATCTAGTATATTTCATCCAAAAATAATTTTTTCTAAAAATGGATTGTTGATAAATAGGAAAAATATTAAACAAATTTGTTTCCTCTTTATAGAGATAGTATTTAAGATTTTAGTTTGGGTGATATTTAAAATATTTTTTTAATTATAAAAATGTAAGGGTATACTTGAGAGTTTATGGAGAAAATACGTTTATAAAAAGAAACTGGACACAATTTTGAAACATACGAAAATAGAAATTAGGACGGAAATAATGAAACAGAGGGAGTATTAAACTTCCGCTTGTTTTGAACCATTCTTTCAGCTCGTCGTCAAAGAAACACAAGTCTCTGAGGATACCGACATTGCTGGTGGAAATGCTCCAACTGAGTGGGCTCTTCTTAAGTTTCCTCATGCCGGTTTGGCATATATCCCTCCCCATGAAATGATTCTCCCTGGTCATATACTAGTGGGAGGATTTAATGTCCCTGAGGGACACGTCCCACAGTATAGAAAGATATGGAATTGTTATGGTCACCTTATTATTGCTGGAAGGTGTACCCACTTTCATACGCTTGCAGGTGTTGCAGCTGACCTTATGAACTTGATTTCGAAGATGGATGCCACCCCACTAAAAGACGTGACCAATAAGGCGTTAGATGAAGCAGAAGAGCTGATTGCTTCATTTGAAAGCTTCAAACCCAATTTGTTGTGGCTTCAGGCGAGAATCTGATACATTCGAACAAGGCGTGCTGCCGTTGGCCAATTCACCCATGATTTGGTGAAGCAAGAAGAGAGGAATCATGCTGCCATGACTGAGGAACTCCGTAAGTTAACTGAAGAGGTGAAGAAGAAGACTGCTCATATTGCTCTTATAAAGAAGGTAGCTGATGAAGGAGCGAAATCTTCATTGGATGGTTGTTTCTGAAAGGTTTCAGGAGCAAAACATTTTTCTCAATAGAATTTTATTTTGCTTTTATTTGGTTTTATGAACAAAGGGTTTGTAGGAATTGATTATTTTGAACTCATAGGTTTTGAATTTGAATTCTTTTTGAATTGAACTGTTAAAAGGCAAGAGATTGCTTGCACTTTTATTTTGGAGGAATTGAAAATTACAGGGAATAAATAAACTCTAGTGAATCTTCATATCTTCTTGAGCCATTTGCCATTGACCACCATGTTTGAGAGCCTCTCATGTATTGCACTTATCATGTATCGCGCATTAGGCATGACTCGAGATATAACATAAGGTCCCTCCCAGTTTGGTGTGGACCCCGGAATAGAAGTTACTTTTCGGTTACTGTGTCGCATAACTTTATCTCCTTCTTTGAGAGCGGTCTTAGGAACCCACGACATCTCGGGTGTCTTTCGCTTATATGACCGTTGCTTTGTCCGGGCCCACTTATCTGCAGTGACCTTGACTTCCTCACGAGGTGCCTCAGAGGGTTTGATAGACTTGATGCAATCAAGTCCCCATGTCGGAGAACTATCCAATCCTTGTGTAGGGACACGTTGGATAGGATTTCCGTGAAGTAAATAATTCTGAATAAAGTATTTCAAATCACTTTCACATACCTCTTTGAATACCACCAGAGTTTCGGACCCCACGCGGTACTCTAGTTTTCCCACGTTGCAGCTTTCTTGGTCAAACATGAACTCCTGGCCTTTGATGATTACTGGTGAGATTGTAGGCACAAATCTCTTCCCATGGAGCCAGGGACGTCCTAAGATCATGTCGTGCTCCTCATCCTCTTTGATTACATGAAACTTTGCTTTGGTGCGAGCAGAGTCCACCTTTAGATCCAAAGTAACATGACCATATATATCTTGAAGATTTCCTTTTGAATTTTTCGTCACTGTGGGATAGTAGATGACATCCCGTCGAGAAATCCCAATTGCTTGAAGTGTTTTGATTGGGATCAAATTAACCATAACACCAGCATCAATTTGAACTTTCTTAAAATTTGTACCTTCGAGACGAGCAGAGATAATTGGTATTGGAACACGTTCTCCCGCCATCATCTCTGGTGTGACTTCATCAGGCTTTGGCTGAACTTTTTCAGGTACAGGTAGCTCTTTGGCGCTAGCAATCCAGCTGAGGGCAGCGAAAATGTTTCTTCGCTGGCTCCTAGAAAAATGCAAGAGCTCGCATAGATTCTCCATCAAATAATTAGTAGTTTGCTTGACAGATTCTCCGGAGATGGTGAAATTTCGAATGTTGGGTTGATGTTGACGTTAAGGTTGATGCTGAGGAAGTGTATTCTTATGCACGCCCTCAGTACCCAAGTTCAACTCTCCTGACTCGATCTTTTCGTTGAAGATTTTCTTGAGTCGATGGCACTCGCTGGTGGGATGATTAACGAATCTATGAAAATGACAATACTTGGGATCAGTCATTTCTTGTGTTGTAGGCTCTCTCCGTACAGGAGGTAATTTGACAACACCATCTTGAATCCATGCTTCCAGGAGCTCTATCACTTCATCCATGGTACAAGGGAAATCAGGAACTTTAGGGAATTCCCTCGGTTGTCGTGGTGCTTTTGGTGCAGGAGCATTAGCTGGGACCCGTGCAGGAGCCTGAGATTGGGCTGGGGCTGCACGTTTTAGTTGTGGGGCCTCAGGAGTAGGCGCCTTCCTCTTAACACCCTCAGTGACAGCATGAACTGAGGGAAGAGAGCTATATTGCTTGTTGACGAGTCGCTTGCTGGCACGTGTTTCACCACGACTTTCTTCAGCTTTTACAGGCCTGGGTCTTTCTAGTAACGCAGGTGCAGTAGTGGCGGATCGTTTGGCGGACTTATGGAGCTTGGTGAAATTGTCAATATCTAGATTCTCCAAAAAGGCGCGATATACTGGTATCATTCCATTGATGCAAAGTTCCACCAACTGTACCTCTGTCACATTTGGATCATTGCAATCCACAGAACGAGTTCTGAATCTCGTTACGTAATCATCTGGATGTTCGTTGTTTCGCTGATAGAGTCTCCCCAAATCAGAGAGAGTGAGTTGCTCAGACACGAAGAAGTATTTCTTGAGAAAAGCATTAACCATCTGGCTCCAGCTGAGAATGTTATTAGGAGCTAGATTATTATACCAAGTGTATGCCTTTCCCGTTAGAGATTTCGAGAATTCTTTGAGACATACAACTTGATTTCTTTCATGTATTCCCAATGATTCTAGGAAGCGAGAGATATGTTCTCGAGCATTCCCAATACCATTATACATCGAGAATGAAGGCGTGACATACCCTTCAGGAAGAGATTCACGTTGAACTTCAATTGGATATGGAGGTTGATGACGATGAAACAAATCCGAATTCTCCATGCTCCGAGCCTGCAAAAGATTCTGCAAATCTTCACGGGTGACGAAGTTGTGTTGAAAACCCATGTTTGGTCCACGCGTGGTGTGGACATGGACGTCTTGGTCATCTTGGATGACGTGAACTTGAGAAGGTCCCACCTTGTTGACGTTTACAGGTATTTCCACACGTGTTGGCCCCAGATTTGTTGGGGGCGTCAGCTTTTCCGAAAGAGTCTTCAAGCAAGTTAGCAACTCCATCTGGGTTTTCACCATATTGTTTTGACTCAGGGCTAGATCTTGTTGGGTCTTCATGAGATCCGCAATGCTAGGTGAGTCTTCAGCACTCCTTGTTTCTCCTGTGCGGGGCCCGAAGAGAAAAGCTTCTGTGCGGCTTGAGATAGGAGTGAAAGGAGTATGAGAGATAGTGGTATTGGTAGTCCCCACCATATGAGATAGGGGGGACGTGATTTGGGATAGGATAGGCGTGGTGGAACCCACCAGAGGAGTTGACACGCCTAAGGAGAAAGGGGATAAGGTTGGCCCCCTCTGGGTTGAGGCAGAGGCAAAATTAGGGTTTGGGCTAGAGCTCACAGCTGGGGTTGTGGGTCCAGAGGTGATGGCGC
Organism: Papaver nudicaule; assembly: GCA_023529015.1. NCBI lineage: Eukaryota > Viridiplantae > Streptophyta > Magnoliopsida > Ranunculales > Papaveraceae > Papaver > Papaver nudicaule. Next base: position 19,449 of record JAJJMA010243235.1, read on the forward strand.
CACTAGCTTGGGTGTTTGTGACCCCACTTGCAGTAGACAAACTCGTGGGGACACTAGGGATATTTGGAGAATTTGTATTCTCTGAGCTCTGCCTCCTGGTTTCAACCATATCTTCTTAAAACCGAGATAATGACCTCCCACTGTGGTCGCCAAATGTTTTAGGTGTAAAACAATAAAGAGAATCTGAGGGGTAAAGTATGAAGTGTGATGATGTAATAAAAGATTGTGATGAATTCGAGAGGTCAAGATCGAACAAGACTCGCCTAAACCAAGAAATGGCCGTTCGGGTATTGCTTCAGTTACAAGAAGAGGATATAGGGTTGGTTTAGGGAGGAAAGCAGAGAAAGATGAGATCAGAGAATTGCTATGATTTTCTGTGATGTTGATGATTGAATTGCTAAAGAAGATTGGATATTCAGTTCTCACTAGATATTAAATGCTGAATGAGAAGAGTTAATCAATTATTGATGAGATTGATTGATTGAACTTGTACTGAATTAAACTGTTGAACTTGTCTGTTCTGTCTTTCCAAACTGGTCGAGTGACCTATTTATAGCAATAGAATTCCAACTGATCTCGTAAGAAGTGGAAGAAGTAGAAGAGTGGGAGTGTGGAGTAAGTGGGGAAAGTCTTGCGCCTAATATTAGGGAAGAATGAACCGCCCACTTTCTCATCCCCTCTTTTCAGCAACGTTCACACGACTTAGCTTTCTTCCTCGTTGAGTGATTGAGCCGTTGCAATCACACGTGTCGTAGACCGCCAAACCAAAACCCTAAAGAATATCCCCCCATGTAACT